>BPLS01031534.1:101205-132221 GCA_019656275.1 Rhododendron kiyosumense
AATTAATTTTTACCCCCTTTTTGTTTTCCCCAGTTTTAGGTATTGTCGGGTATTAAATTTGGGCTCTCCTTGGGGTGTCCAAAAATAATCCGGGTGTGGAGGAGTTTTGTGGACAAAAATACCCCTCGTTATCCCCTTTCTCCATTCACTATTCAACCAATTTCTATTCTTCATTTTACCAAAAATCATACTTTTCATTCAAACCTATCTAAAACTTCTTATTTGGAGCACTAAAATTTTTAACTATATTTTTTAATATATATATGGTGTAAAGAAGTTGAAAAATTAAGTGTTCCAAATTTCAATCCGTTTGAATATGTGCAAAGATCTTAGTTTTCTAATCATTTTATCTTAAATGATCATAATTAAATTTTGAATTTAGGACTTTCGTTGATTAGCTCTAAGAAAGTTGAAGAATCAAATATCTCTTAGGGTTAATCAACGAGAGCCTTAGAGTCAAAATTTAATTATGATCATTTAGGATAAAATGATTAGAAAACTAAGATCTTCGCACCGGTTCAAACGAATTGAAATTTGGAATATATAATTTTTTAACCATATTTTTTAATATATAAACTGTCTAAAGAGGTTGAAAATTTTAAGTGTTCCAAATTTCAATCCTTTTAAATCAGTGCGAAGATCTTAGTTTTCTGATCATTTTATCTTAAATAATCATAATTAAATTTTGACTCTAGGGCTTTCGTTGATTAACCCTAAGAGATATTTGATTCTACAACTTTCTTAGGGCTAATCAACGAGAGTCCTAGAGTCAAAATTTAATTATGATCATCTAGGATAAAATGATCAGAAAACTAAGATCTTTGCACCTGTTCAAACGGATTGAAATTTGAAACACTTAATTTTTTTTAAAAACCAAATTTTATTAAAAAAATGTTTAATAATAATATTAAATTTGTTAATTTGTTAGTAGAAATAAATATTACGACTTAAATTGTGAAAGAATAATTAAATTTGCAATTATATATAAAACGTAATACATAATTAATTTAGGGACTGCACAAGGGCAAAATGGTCATTTGACAGCTTAATCTCCCTTCTCTAACACATCATTCAAACAACATACTATTTAATCTCCTTCCATAAACATCACATCAATATGGGTCATCCCTTATTAACTAATATTCCCTACTATTTTATCCCCACTTATTAACTAATACCCCCAAAATTTTCCCCCCATCCAAACGGGCCCTAAATGACTAAACACATGAATACATACAAAAATGAATAATTTGGAAACGTTATATGAAAATCATATTTCATGCATGAAGATCACATGAGAATTGAGATGACCCACACCTGCACAACAATAATAATGTGTGGTCCATACTCCAATCCATTCCAATTCTGTGACCAATGGTCCAAATCCAACGGATAATTACCCTCCACGGACCACCCTCTGGCTCTGGGTACGGACACAGTCATAGGACAGACAGATCTAGAGCAGTTGAAGCTAGAAAAATCATTAATGCCTAGAATCCCTAGATTGCCATTAGATGGGGAAAATTTCTGGTGCCGGATAAGTATATCCCACGTGAAACTTGCTTGGTACAATCGGACTATCCAATATATTTTTAGACGATTCGAATTGAAACTCTTTCCCTCTTCTCACCTTAACAATTTCTTTTTCTTTTTTCTTTTTCCAAATTCTAAATGTCCAAATATACAATGGACGGCTCTAATGTGCCGAATAGACACCACCACGTGATACCCATTCGACACTGAGTAACAATCAATTTTTCTTATAAACAGGAGTGAAAGGGGTGAGTAACAATCAATTTTTCCTTATAAACAGGAGTGAAGGGGGCCAGTTCTTGCTTCAAACCCCCATTCGTCTAAACCCCCCCTGTCAACTGGGTCTTTGTAGTCCAATCGGCTTCTTCTTCTCTACCTGTTTTTTCACAGCAATTCCCTCTTTGGGACCATCCCTGTTTTCGTTAGGAAAAAAGGGGAAGTGCTTGTTTCTTCATTCAATAAGGAATGTTGCCCTTTCTCTTTTAGGAACATTCCCTACACAATGATGATGCTTAGAATTAGTAGTTTATTTTCTTCTTTCCACCTAGAGAAAGAGAGCCATAGCTCTCTTTTTTGTGTTAATTTTTTTTCATCGAAGGTCTAGCATGCGGGAACGAGGTCACGTGATGCAGCCAAGGATGACTTGCCGGCGAAATACTTGAAGGCAAATACTTATGGGTTTGTTGCGTAATCGACCGGCGAGCCATTTTTGGCTACATTTCTGCCTCGTTTTCTCATGCTAGATTTACGATGATAATAACATGGATGGCGCTTGTAGTTTGATGAAGCAAAATTAAGCAGGCAAATGCGAGGTCAGGTGAGGTGCCATCCGATTAATTTTGTCTATTTATTAGAATTCTTCCATTGTTAGACGAATTTGCTTCTTTTCTCTATTAACCTCTCATTACATATTTTGCAGGTAATTAGGTCAAGAAAGTTGCGTATTGTAGGCATGACTGTTTGCGTGTCTTGAGCCCCAAAACGCTCGTGTTGCAATGGAGCAACTTCTGTCTATGGTGGTTAACAGCTTACTATGTGGGATACGTATCTTATACATTTCACATTTCACATCTCGTATTCTTTTTATATAGATTTCCTACGATATGATGGCCTAAGATATATTCAGATATTCCGAATCGGTACGTATCCTGCGATTGCTTATTGTAAAGAAGAAAAACTCCGAACACATTCTAAATTGTTTAATCTAATTATGGCAACGTTTAAACCATTTAAAAAAAAAAAAAATCAAAACCAAATCCATTAGGGCCCAAGTCACCAGAAAACTTCAAAATGTGATAGACCCCACTTAAGAGACTAGAAATTTTTTGTTTGTAATCATTAATTTCCATATATAAAACACTTATATTTTTTATAAATAACAAATTTTTTAGGGCAAGGTTAATGCCACGATGGAATTTGTTAATGCCACGACCTGAAATTTGGTCTTCCAATTATACCCTCTCTTCTCTCTCTCTGGGCGGATAGCAAAACCCATTTCCTTCTCTTCTCTTCTCTCTCTCTCTTCCCTTCTCTTCAATCTCTCTCAATCTGATTTCGATCACCCACAAAGTCATGCAAACCCACTTCTACTGTCTCTCTCTCTTCTCTGCATCTCTATTTTTTTTATCTCGATCACCAACAGTCATTCCCCAAATGACACCTACCACCAAATCAATCTCCTTTTCCGCCACTGAAAGCATCTCCATTTTCTTCTCTTTCACCCACACCTGTACATTCTTCTTCCAGCCATAACTGTTCGTCCCTCCATGAAAACACAGCCAGATGCATTTTTGATGAAAAATTTCTTATTCCTATTTTTCTGGACTCCATGTTTGATCTATCTTTTCCACTCAGTTCTTATCTGTACTAATCCGCTTCGTTTATTACCGAATTCAAAGAAGACCTTGATTCGAAGGCATGGGGTGATTCGAAGATCGCTGGGTCACCATTTACTCTCCTACGAAGATATTGGGCCCATTAAAGAATGGATGAGGGAGTAAACTAGAAAAGAATGCCTGTAATCTCACCTTCCATTGCGCTCAGGGAGACTATTCATTCCATCCCGAGAGAGAGAGAGAGAGAGAGGATATCACCTCTCGGTTGGGTTTAAAGGAAGAGACAATGGTACAGCTCAAGGCTACAATTGTCATAAGATTATTTTTGTCGTGGCAGTAAAAAAACTTGTCGTGGCATTATCAGCTGCCATTTTTTTATTGTAATTAGGTATTACTAATTTTTAATAGTTCTTTTAGTTTTTGTAACGTATCTTATGATACATGGTTTATATCCTGATACGATATCGTAAGTTGAAAAAATAATACACGTTACGTATCCCGATCTGTGAAACTCTGCTTCTATGCAATGCAAAGGCCTGTCATTTCTTCACATGTGACTTTGGTAGGGTGCTCTCAAGTCCTTCACACTATTTTTTTTGGTGATAAAAACAGAAACTAACTTTCTAACAGGCACTTGTTCACTTTTTATCACGGCATATGGAGGCCTTGTGGGCACGAAAAATTCAGAGGTATATTTCTTTTGGATAATATTTTGCACCCCTTTAATGTTCTATGTGTGGTCCTAATTTAGAAATCTTGGGAATTTGTTGACAAAATAACTTCATTCATACGAATATGTATGACATGGTATATATATATATATATGTTGGAATTTGATTCAGGTTTGGATTGATATCAGACCAAATGAAGAACAAAAGTTGTCTTAATTTGGCGCAAGAAGATCGAGGGGGTTGATACTTGATCCATGTCGGGCTTCTCCTACCTGTACCCCATAAACATGCTGAGCTTCTTCGTGGAAAACTTGCTTAATTTTGACTGGATAATCGTGCCATTTTATGAAACCATGTGCTATGACTCGAATTCGTAGTCAATTCTATTTTCGACGGGGCAGTTGATAACTCAATTTGATTTGCCCTTGTTTTTATATCCCTATCAATTAATAAAGTCAAAGACTCCCATGTGATGACCAGTTGACAAATTATCCTCAAAATAGAGGGAGTATCCTTCAAAAAATGGATGATAAATAAGTATTTTCAAAACCATTGATTCTTTCATTCATGTATTGGATTTTGTCAAAGGAAAAAGATTCATTTACTAAACGATTACTTTTATAAAAAATCTTTATGTCTTTTCGAAATGTAATGACTAGTTCCAACAATTAGATTGGGATTTATGGCAGGCTGAATTCGAAGGAGTGAGTTATGCTTTTCTAGAAACGGGACTATTAGATTGGGATTGATGACAAATTGAATTCAAAGGAATGATATATTTTATATATGTAGTAATATTTTAAATATGTAATATGGATTTTATTTGCTAGATCTTGATTCTATCTATTATATAAAGGTTTAAAATTAAAGCAAAACACAAATTAATGAATACATATAATTTACAAGAAATTTGGGACGGAGAGAATATTATTTTTGCTTAGTTAAAAGGTGGTCTGAGGCAACTAGAGTAGTTGATTTCCCTCGGATGCAACCATAAGAAAGGAAACCCACGCACCCTAAAATGTCTGGATTTGAGCCATAGTTGACCTTGCTGGGGAGAAAGTATCTGGCCATCTCCACGTCTCAGGATCTGTCCATCTCCATGTCTTAGGATCCGTCTCGAAAACCCTACTGAAATGCAAGTGGACACGAAGCACGAGGCTTACACAAGTCAACCATCTGATCCTACATTGACACAAACTCAATCTCTATGTCTTAGGATCCGTCTTAGGAACCCTACTGAAATGCAAGTGGACACGAGACACGAGGCTTACACAAGTCAACCATCTGATCCTACGTTGACACAAACTCAAGACCAGTGGAAAAGAAAGGGTTTTAACCCGACTATCTCAGCCACTCGAATCACCACCCCGGTGATCAAAGGAGTTTTGCTTCCCTAGAATCGGGCCACAGGCCACTACTCACGTATGCATTCAATGACTTATTATTCTGAAACAGAGTATATGGCAGATTTCACCAATCATAATTTGAGAAATATCATCAAATAATGGTCTCTTGTACGTACAATTATTACCAAATGAAACATAAATCCCCAAGAAAAGTCAAATCTCAGCCTCTCATTTCAAAACAAACACAGGCTCAGAAGAAAGCAAACAAGTACTATATATGTTGCTTGAAACCCCAAAAAACAGAGCTAAAAAGCCAACAAACAAGATGAAAACAAGTTCAATCGTATCAGGGTCTGAATTCTTTCTACTAACAGTTACGGACAGTCCAACAAACTTTCGCAATTCAAAGAAATTCTTACTAACAATTTTTGTTAGAATTCACTTGTGAGATAGCTCCAGTAATCGTCCAGAACATCGGACAGAATCAGTTCCCGTTATTCTATCACAGAGTTATATAGAGATGAAACCTTCCCTGACAACGAGGCCGAACACGAGGACGAGGAAGCCGGCTGTAACACACTGAGTGGGAGAGATTAGAGTTTGTGAATAAGCAGACAAGGTTATTGCCGCTCCCATCACCCCAATCACGAAAGCAATCATGTTCTGATTCACCATTTCTCTTTCAATCTCCAACCCTCTCCCTTCTGATTCTCTTACTCCTCTATTTCTAATCTCTTCCCTGTGTTAATGAACACACACACACACACACTCTCTCTCTCTCTCTCTCTGTAGTGGGAAGTCAACTGCGGTGGGAAGGAGGATTAATCTTGTGGGTATTATTAATCTTCAAGGAATCTTATAAAAATATCCACTTTGATTACCCACTCAATGAATGCACCAAGTGGATTAGTGTCAACTCTAATCGATTCGTAACGACTTGTGAGAGCCAAGTTGAACCACACGATGGCCTTTGGGCTGTTGATGGGCCACAATGCTCTAAAAGTTCTCATGGATGCACTACCTCAGAAATGAAAAAATTTCAGTGCCGAGCGGATACCACGTGGTGCCTGCTTGCTCATTTGAATCGTCTATTCCGCGTTTGAACAACTCAGATTTGGAAAGAGAAAAATGATAGAAAAAGTGTTTTTGGGTACTATGATTTTGGAGTTGTGCTATATGTACCGACCAAGGGGGAGAGAAAACGTACCGACGGCCGCCGGCCGGCCGTCTCCGGCCACCGGACGGCCGATCCGAGCCGTCCAAAAATTCTAAAAAAAAAAACCGATGGGGCCAACGCAAGAATAAACGTCATCCGAGGTGTGTAGGGTGCTTGATCTGAGCACTCTTTTTTTGTATATATACACGTATATACATATATACACAAAAAAAGGGTGCTCAGATCAAGCACCTTACACATCTCGGATGCCATTTATTCTCGCGTGGGCCACATCGGTTTTTTTTTTTAGAATTTTTGGACGGCTCGGATCGGCCGTCCGGTGACCGGAGACAGCCGGCCGGCGGCCGTCGGTACGTTTTCTCTCCCCCATTTTCGGTACTCATATCATTTTCGATGATTTTGTGACTTGTGACAGTGATAAGTGCATGAGGGTGACAAGTTGGACTTCAAGCTGAAATCTGGACCATTAAAAATATTTTTGGACGACTCAAATTTTGCACTACACGCTTGTAATACCGCCACACCACAGGGTCTCTAGTTCTGTCGCACTTGAGCCGTACTTTTGGTAGAGGCAGTAGGAGCGATTGATTCATCGATCGAATTCTTCCTCTGTGATGCAGATCTAGATATCGAGTATAATCTAGTTTTTACTGTAATTCCTACGGTTCTTTTTGGACTTTCGAAATTAAAGCTACAGAAAGGGAGGTAATCGAAACGATAAGCGTTCGGATTCCCTCCGATACCTGTGTTTGGATCTGACTAAATAGTCTCGAAATTTTTTTTTTATCATCATAGTATTGACATCTAGTTATAATACAATCAATAAATCAAGACCATTAATTATTAAAATCAACGGCCGCAATTTTTACTATTTGGTCTAGTCCAAAATGAGAATCAAGAAGGATAATGTATAATGTATATATACTATGTAGGGTAGCTGTAGCGGGAGAGAGAACAGAGATCATGTATGGTGGATTTCAGGATCGAACCATTTCTTCTCACTATTTTTTGAGCCACAAGTGGAGACATGAGAGTGTCCCGTTTAGGGATGTCCTTCCGAGTGCAATGCGGTAATAAGATTTAGCATATAGGAAAGAGATATCAAAGGGGCCAATCAAGATTGATGGTGTGTTCCACTCACTAAAATAAGTACCTATTTTTTGAATTTAAAGGTAATATATTATAAGAGAATGATCTGTCTCGTAAAATAAAAAATAAGTACTTAAAAAATAAAAATATTAGCGGAAAGAGGTTATTTGTTTGAGAAATGATCACTATAAATCAGACTCAATAGAAGTGACTATAAGATTAATGCAAATATTTTATTCCTAACAAAGGTGGAAATATAAGATCAAATTGGATCAAAATGCAACCTTTTCTTTTATTCCTAACCATTTGTACAAATCTAAATCACATAATTTGCATGTGTGAGAGGTGAGCGCGAAAGCTTTTTTGAAATATATTTTAAACTATTAAAATTCGTGAGAACGAGAATTTGTAGCAATGGTGTGCGAGTTTTGAGAGTGAAAGCAAGCGATATTTTGAAGGCTTGTATTAGGGCCCGTTCCAGAAACCTTCTTATTTTATAACTACTTATTCTGGAGCTTTGTTCCACAAAATCCAAATAAACAGCTTATTTTCATATTTTCAAATTCAAAAATAATATAAATAAAAAATAATTTTTCAATTTTTTTTGCACCGTATTAAAGATTTCAATGAGATTTATCAAATAAGATCCATAGTGATAGGAAAATACTTTGCGTAAGCACATACTTTTTGAGTTTGAAATTACTTTTTTAAAAAAATAAGTATTTATTCCCCTTTTTGTGGAACACAGTTCTTATTTCGGTTTCGGAACGGGCTCTAAGATCCAAACACACCGCTCAATATTCAAAGTGAGTTGAGCCCATGTTTTTATTTAGGGCAAATTTCACTGACCTCCCCTGAGGTTTCTGACAGGAACAGAAACCTCCCCTGAGGTTTCTGAAATGACACTGACCTCCCTTCGTTTACCTGACAATATCAATGGATCCCCCCTCCGTTACCTGAATGTCAGAAACAGATGAAAAAGGTGATTTCGGTCCCTAATTCAGTTTTTTTTTTGTTTTGTTTTCCAATCATTACTCTACTTCTTTCACCGAGAAATTATTCGTTGTCCCAAGCGCAACACGTAGACTTAGCCAGGTAGTGCCTCCCACCAATAAAAATTCGCCCCACTGATACACTATTATTCTCTCTCCGGACACAGTTTTCTCTAAAAAATCAAGTATTCCAAATTACAATCTGTTTGAATGGGTGAGAAGATTTTATTTTATTTATCATTTAATTTTAAATGGTCATAATTAAAATTTGACTATAGGGCTCTCATTGATTAGCCCAAAGAAAATCGTAGAATCAAATATCTTTTAGGACTAACCAACGAGAGCCCTAAAGTCAAAATTTAATTATGATCCTTTAGAATTAAATGATCAGAAAAATAAAATCTTCTCACCCATTCAAACGGATTGAAATTTGGAACACTTAATTTTTATATATTAAAAAATATGATTAAAAAATTAAGTGTTCCAAATTTCAATCCATTTGAACCGATAAAAAAATTTTAGTTTTCTGATCATTTTATCCGAAATGGTCATAATTAAATTTTGACTATAGAGTTCTCGTTGATTAATCCTAAGAAAATCGTAGAATCAAATATATCTTAGGATTAGCCAACGAGAGTCCTAGAGTCAAAATTTAATTATGACAATTTAGAATTAAATGATAAAAAAAATAAAATCTTCTCACCCATTCAAACAGATTGTAATTTGAAACACTTGATTTTTGAGAGAAAGCTGTGTCCGGAAAGAGAAGAATCATGTGTCAGTGGGGCAAATTTTTATTGGTGGGAGGCACCACCTGGCTAAGTCTATGTATTACCCTTGGGGCAACGAATAATTTCTCGATGAAAGAAGTAGGGTAATGATTGGAAAACAAAACAAAAATAAAACTAAATTAGAGACCGAAATCACCTTTTCCATCTGTTTCTAACGTGCAGGTAACGGAGGGGGTATCCATTGGTATTGTCAGGTAAAAGAGGGGAGGTCAGTGTCATTTCAAAAACCTCAGGGGAGGTTTCTGTTTGTGTCAGAAACCTTAGGGGAGGTCAGTGAAATTTGCCCTTTTATTTACGACCAAAGTGATGTCGTTTAGGATGTTTCTTCTGCATTTGTTTTTTTTCTCAGGTTGTTCTCCATTTCCTCCCCAAAAGTTTCACTCTTCAACAAGACTGCAAGATGCAAACAACACATGAGAGCAAGAGCCACCACCACCACCACTGCCACCATCGCGTTCCTCTGCAACCGAATGCTCCACTCTCTCTCTACTCTCCACCCCCTCAAGAACCTCCACATCAAACAGGTTTCCCCCCTTCTCTCTCTCTTCCTCAATAACCACCAATTCTCATCCACTTCTCTTCAAAACCCCACTTTCTCCCCATCACCACAAAAACCAAACAACACCCACTTAGATTCATCTTCAATTAACCCTTGTCGTATTGCAAAATCGGTTCTTTTAAATTGTTCGCATCTTTGGGGAAAAAAGATTGAGACTTTAGATAATCACTCTCTCAAAGACCTTCTTTTTAAGCTTTCTAACATAAACCCAGGAACCACTCGTAGATTCTTACGGGTTTCAGAGTTGAAACCAGAAGATGTACTCGAAATATTACTGGGTTCTCAATTTGAGTGCAAGAAGTTTGAAGTTGAAGTTGAAAAGGTTAAGTCTTTGTGGGGAATTTTCAAGTGGGGTAGTGCCCAGGGTAAGGGTTTTAATCATCTTCCTAAGTCGTTCGAGCTTATCGCCAAGATGCTCGTTCGAGTGGGTTTGTTTAGGGAGATTGAATCCTTGCTCTATACAATGGATAGTGAAGGAATTCAGTTGGATAGTAATGAAATTTTCAGTAATCTAATTGAAGGGTATATAGGAGCAGGTGAAGTAAATAGGGCTATTTCGGTGTATGATCGATTGAGGCGGCAAGGTTTAGTCCCGTCAAGGTCATGTTATCGTGCGATTCTTGATTTTCTGGTTGGGAAGAATGAAACCCATTTGGCTTTTCGAGTTTATACTGATATGGTGGAGATGGGGTTGGGATTGAGTGGAGAAGGAACTGGTATTTTTGAGAATGTTATCAATCTACTATGCAGGGATGGAAAAGTTCAGGAAGCCAGAAATCTTGTTAGGAAGATTTTCGCAGTTGGAATCAAACCTAGTAATTTGGTGATTGATGAAATTGCTAGCAGATACTGTGAGAAGAAGGATTATGATGATCTGCTGAAGTTCTTGTTGGAAATTGACTGTGCCCTTGATGTTGTTGTTGGAAACAAGGTGATTTTTTCTTTGTGTAGAAACTTTGGTGTGGAAAGAGCAAATTGGTTTGTGCAAGAATTGGAGAATGTAGGTTTTGGTCCTGATGAAATTACCTTTGGAATTTTAATCGGTTGGAGTTGCCGCGAAGGTAAACTGCGAAATGCCTTTGTTTATCTATCAGAAGTGTTGTCGAGATCCCTAAAGCCAGATGTGCGTTCCTATAATGCTCTTATTGCTGGTGTTTTTAAAGAGGGTATGTGGAAACATGCAAGGGAAATTCTTCATGAAATGCATGATATAGGAGTAAAACCCAATTTGGAAACTTTTAAAGCTCTTTTAGCAGGATATTCCGGAGCTAGACAGTTTGATGAAGTGAAAGCAGTAGTGGCTGAGACGGTCCAAAGTGGTTTGATTCAACCCTCTTCCGTATCAGATTCCCTATTGACAGCATTTATGTTTCTGGGGCTTGATCCGATGACAGTTAAAGTGAGAAGGGACAATGACCTGGGGTTTTCCAAAACCGAATTTTATGATAATCTTGGCAACGGACTTTATTTGGAAACAGACCTAACCGAGTATGAGAAAACTATCACAGCAGTTCTTGAAGACTCATTTGTTCCGGACTTTAACTCCCTTATATTGAAGGATTGTGGTGAAGGAAATTTTAGAACTGCAGTCTTGATGGTTGAAGAAATGGCTCGGTGGGGCCTAGAGTTGTCACTAACTTCCTTCTCAGTGCTAGTTAAAGACCTGTGTGTGTCCAATTACAGTATCAAGACAATTGCCAGTCTTGCAGATAAAATGCCGAAGTTGACCACTCAGCTTGATGAAGACACTCTCAATCTACTTGTCCAAACACTCAGCAAAAAGGGATTCACCAACAATGCAATGAAAGTTTTTGGGGCCATGCGCCAAATGCATTTGACGATCAAGACCGAAACATTTACTGCTTTTATAACTGCTTTATGCAGGAAAAGAAACTTAATGGGTCTCCTGACTTGCTTGGAAATTTCAAAGCAGGATAAATGGTTACCTGAGCTGAAGGATTTTAAAGCTCTTGCAGGTTATCTATGCCAGCAAGGATTGCCGGAGGAAGCACTGGAGCTTTTTGATAAAATGTGGGTGGCTTACCCTCATATGAGATTGCATATTTGTCAAGACTTCCTTGAAAAACTGTGTAGTACAGGGTTCACAAGTGTTGCATATGCTTTGGCAGAGGAAGTTCAGAAACAGGGCTTTTCCTTGGACCATATTGCTCATAGCCATCTTGTAAAAGGTTTCTTCAAGGAGAAAATGTTTTCAAAAGCCTTCATTGTGCTTGATGTTATGCTAGCAAAGAACTTGGTTCCATGTTTGGATGTCACTGGTCTTTCAATTACTCAGCTGTGTTGGGCTGGTAAATTTGAGAAAGCTGTTGCGTTGAAAGAGATTGCCCTGGGAGAACAATCTCCCCTGTCGATTTCAAATTCTGTCTCCTGTTCTTTGATGATTGGGTTTTGTAAGTCAGGGATGGTTATGGAAGCAGAAAATATCCTTCGGGATATGGTAATGAGGAGGCTAGTTCCAGATTGTGAAACTTTGAATGCGCTGGTTCAAGGCTATTGTAAAATTGATAACCTGAGAAAAGTTGGGGAGCTGCTTAGTGTCATGATTAGGAGGAATATAACCATTTCAATTTCTAGTTACAGCAAGTTGGTTTGCCTTTTGTGTACGAGGGGCAGAGTCCATCCTGCACTAAGTCTGAAAGAGCTTTTGCTGAGAGAAAGCAACCCTCCGTATCTCGTCATTTACAACATTTTGATTTTCTATCTTTTCCAAACGAGAAAGAGTTTGTTTGTGGATGCACTTCTAGATGAACTCCAGGAGAAGGGGTTGCAACTTGATGGATTCACATATAATTTTCTTGTCTATGGGTATTCCCATTGCAAACAATTGCTGCTTTCATTGCATTATCTGACTATTATGATGTCCACAGGACATAGGCCGAGTAATCGTGCTATGAGAACCATCATAAGCTCCCTCTGTGGTGATGGGGAATTTGGAAAAGCCTTGGAGTTGAGCGGAGAAATGGAATCAAGAGGTTGGATTGTTGATTCTACCATTCAGAATGCCATTGTTGAAGGCCTTCTTGATGAAGGGAAAATTCAGGAGGCAATAAGATTTTTGGATCGGATGGTAGAAAAAGGTCTCATTCCTCACAACGTTATATTCGACAAAATAATTAAGCGGTTTTGTTTGTGTGGAAGAGTAGATAAGGCAGTTGATCTTCTAAACATAATGTTGAAGAAAGGGAATATCCCCAGTTCTTCTACTTATGATTGTTTAATCCACGGTTCCTGTACGTGTCATAAATTGGACGGAGCCCTTGATTTTCTAACTGAGATGTTGGATAGACACCTGAATCCCAGCATCAAGACATGGAATGTGCTTATCCACAATATCTGTCAATTTGGACAAATTACAGAAGCGGAACGACTATTGAATGTGATGGTTCAGATGGGGGAAACGCCAACGAGGGAGATGTATTCCTCTGTGATTAATAGATACCGTTATGAGAAAAATCTCAGCAAGGCATCGGAGATCTTGCAAACAATGCAGCAAAATGGTTATGAGCCGGACTTTGCAACTCACTGGTCTCTCATAAGCAATTTAAGTGGTAATTCCAGTGAAAAGAATAGTGGTAACGACAGGCATCCTTTCCTTTCAAAGCTTCTTTCTGAAAGTGGATTTGCTCGGAAAAAGGATCAGAAGGCCAAACTGTAGGGGCAAAGCACAATGTCTTGAATCTGGATTATAAGCATGCTACATTATTTTCAGGTTATTACATGTATTTTCTCCATTCACTGTATCCGTGTAGCTTTTTCTAATTTTAAGCTCTTGTTTCATTTGACCTTTGCCAGTTCCATTTGGTGAACAATAGTTGCCCATTGAGCCCTTCATGTGGAATTTACATGATTCAAGTGCGCGGAATCCAAGAGATTATGTGCATTGTATTCTATGTGCATCCGAATTTAGAACGACGGCACCCTTCGGAAAAAAATAATACCCCCTCCGTCCCAAATTCTTGGTCCTCTACGATTTTACGTGCAATTTTCAATGGCCTATATCTCTCAATGTATATTGTTTAAAATATGCAATATGGATATTGTTTGATAGATTTTGATTGCCTATATCTCTCCATGTATGTTGTTTTTCATGTTTTTGAAAACATTGTTTTATAGAAATAATTTGGGACGGAGGGAGTATTGCTCCTCTCTCTTCTTCAGATTTGCCCTACATAAGAGTCATGTTTCCCTGCGCTCCTATAGATATCTAACTGTTAAAATTAACTTGCTGCTTCTTTTAAAGTTTACTTCCTTGCTTGTTGCTTAGGATGTAAGAACAATTGTTCATCTCCTGATACACAATATATAATTTCTATTCACTCATCAAGCATTCTGATCATGGGGAACCAAGACTAGGTAAATTGCTTTTTTGTGGGAATAGAAATAATTGATCGGTTTCATGCTCGTGGGAAAATGGGCTTGAAAGTGGAAGCTCATTTGGGGTCTTGTCTTGATTTGAAATGATAAGATACTAGAATCAGTTATCTAAACGAAGTTGCTTAACTTGCTTTCTATTTTGCAGAGCTCCAGAGTCCACCGAGGCATTGTCTCTGTGGGAAGCAGGTGATAGACTTATAGTTGACCACATCATATGTGATTGCGCACGTGCTACTTAATGTGGAATGCAGTAAGTTATCAAGTCCTGTCCTTTTGAGGTCACAAATACTTGCTTTGATTGCAGATTCCCCTGCTATTGTAGATTTTCCGAAAAATCTGCTAACATCTCCTGCTATTTCTTACTTGCCAATCCTCGTATTTTCTTCTCATTAGAGTCTTAAAAATCTGGAGTATGACCATAGCTTAACCCGAATGATTTGCAAAGAGCTTGTATTGATGATGTCAAGTTCTCTTTCTCTCTAAACACACTCCCCCCAACAGAAAATTGAAGTTGCAACTTACCATCTGTGACCAATCAATGAAATACAAACTTAGGCTTGAATTCCATAAAGTTTAACTTACATGACCGGAACTATACTCCTAGGAGAGCTCAAGTGCCTCCAGATCCATTCACTGCTTGCATTGAGGCAGACAATCATGGCTCTTGAAGTTGAAACCATCGATACTAAATGGTTTAGGTTAGGACGGCCTATTTTTACTTGATGCATTTGCTTATAGTTGCATGATTGTCTTTAAGTTATCAATAGCTCTAAATCTCCATTTGCTATTCTTGTGGAAATTGCAGTCTGATACTATTTAAGTGGCTGGCAGCAACGACATGAAGGAACAATCATCTTGGTCTCAACTTTTTGACTCTCCTTCTATGGTTAACTACGGAGCAGCTGAATATTTTGACTGCTAAAAGCTTTGGTTTGAAAGAATTGGCATTCTGCTCTAAAAACTGCTCCACGAATGTCCTTATAAGCCACTTCCATGGATCATGAATGAATGTCACCCGTCTAGCAGTACAAGAAAGTTCTCTTGCTCCCTCAATCCGCATCAAATATATTCTTGACCTTCTTGGTTTCGAAGACGCGTAAGTGCATTTTTACATAGAACAATGATTGCTTGTAATGCAAGATATGGATGAATCTAGACTACGGTCTGTTGTCGTATTAAAGGAATTTATGAAGCTTGAAACTAAGTTGTCAGAGGTATGCAAGCTTAGTGCTGGTTCTTTATCTTCACTAATTGTCACACTCTTGCTGTTGGTGACATTCATTTTAGAATTCTAGTACTGATCTGTGTATTACTGAAAGAATAAAGTTTATTACTGATACTTAATTTGGGAAATATGGAAAATGAGAATTTATTGAAATATGTAAACTAGTGTATAAGGTTAGTAAAATCAGAGAGTGAAAGTGTCCAAAGAAATTAAATGAGTATTTCCAATGTATGTGGGAAACTAGCAAATTGGGATTATTATTCCCATGATGTCACCTGATAATAGATTTTCCACTGATACGACCTCTACCAAAATCAGAACATGCAATTTTGGCAGCATTTTAGTGTCATATGTCAAACTGCCTACTCTATTGTACTTGTCCCAAAATGATGGTGAAGATAACTAGAAATCGATAGACGGTCTCAAAGGACGCTGCTTCTCTGTAGTCCAACTGCAGAGAGTTCTTGCAATTGTATCATAGCCGTTCATCTTTATATTTAACGGTTCAAATTTTAAAATTTTTTTCCGGGGAAATGAAAAAACTTCTATTTTTGATCTGGACCGTTAAAAACACCATCCGACGGTTGCAATCACTTAGACTGTATCTCTACAGTTCATAGACAGGCCATATTCAGCCTCAAAAGTCAGATCTAGGGGGGTCAAAAGGATGAATGAGCAAATGGATTGGTTGATGAGATCTCAGCACTTATTTACCAACTCAATTTCAGAGTTTTTTTTTTTGATCAAAAAAAGGGCTGGAGGGGGCGACCAGCGTAGCAACCCCCCTGGGCAGGGGCTCCAAACCCGCCGTGGAATGTCCGGTTCGAGCCATAGCTACCGTCTGGGAAGACGGGCCGTCACCACGGCACCACTTCAGTGCACAGTTGGCAAAGAAGCCCCCTCCCTGGTTCACAGACGGGTTTCGAAATTAAGCCAGAAGGCACCACCGGAAATTGACACCAAAGTGCCTCCGGGGCCTCGAACCCTCGTCTGTGCTGGGGAAAGGTAGTGCCCTTTGCCACCTGGGCTACCACCTCAGTGGTACTCAATTTCAGAGTTGTTCTTATGATCTGGCTGTCTGACAAAGATATCAGCCGCACCATTTGAACATGCAGGGTTGGCGAAAGTGTTACTTACGGGATCTGTTTGGAAATTGGATATTTGCTTATGGAGGGAAAGAGTGATGAAAGTAAAAGATGCGACAAAAAAATGAAGTGAAATACACTAGAACAAGTTTTTTCCTGGTCAGGAAAATAAGAAAGAAATGGTCAGGTACATGTCAAAGACATTTTTTTGATTTAAGAAATGACGTGGCCCCTGATTTTGTATACGACCATTTGAGTTTTCCCTAAACTCTAAAACCCTAAACTCTATGTCAGCATGCCGTTTGGGCCGATTGCAACCGACACTATTTACTGTTCTAGTATGCCGATTGTGTGTTCCAGTGTGCCGGTTGTGAACTCTATGCCGATGTATGGTATTGTCTATCCTTCGCCACAGTTCGCCTACTTACCGCCCACGACATTCTCGTCTCTGTCTCCGAACAATGGTGTGCTTCCGACGTAGTTTGTCTACTCACAGCCCACACCAATGTCTACGTTATTGGACTTCGCAGTCTCACCTTCTGTTGATAAGGCGACTAGGGATGCACCGCTATACTCGTGCTCGTGCTGTGATGGAGCGTAACTATTATCCATTCTTCATCGTTGTTTGTCTGCTTCAATCAGACTACCACCAACCTCTTTTCTCACTCCACTATCATCCATCAATTTTCTCACTGTTTCAACACCATCCCACACACCTTGGGAGGCATATATGTTTGACAGTAGTACATAGTCACCACTTTGATCATTTCTCATTCCAAGTAACCGCTCATTTGCACGCCTTCCCAACTCAACATTTCCGTGTACCCGACATGCCCCGAGAAGAGTTCTCCACACAATCGCATTGGGTTGGATCTCCATGGTGTCTATGTACTCGAACGCTTCTTCCAGTTTCCCAGCTCGCCCCAACATGTCGACCATACATCCACAATGCTTTATGTTTGGCGCGATATTATACTCATCTCTCATGAGGTTGAAATATCGATGGCCCTGTTTCACCTCCCCAGCATGACTACAAGCAACAAGAACTTCAACAAAAGTAATCTCATTCGGCCTGATTTTAAGTCTCCTCATTTCCTCGAAAAGACGAATGGATTCCTCCGAGCGGCCATGGAAAGCTAACCCTCCTATAATTGAGTTCCAAGTCGACACATCCTTCCCTCTCATCCCTTGGAACACTTCAAGCGCTTTTTGAATGCTCCCACACTTTGCATACATGTCTATAAGCGCATTACCCAGCAAAATGCTCAACCCCCTTGAATGCATTTCCAAAAGGGAGCAATGTATTTTCTCCCCAATATCTAAAGCTCCTGAATCAGCACAAGCACAAAGAAGGCTCAGCATTGTCACTTCATCTGGTCGTTCTCCTACACGTCTCATCTCCTTGAACATCTCCAGCGCCCTTTCATGCTCCCCACTAAACACATAACCAGCAATCATCACATTCCAAGTCACCACATCCCGCTTCGGCACCTCATCGAAAAGTTCCCTGGCACTCTCCATCTCTCCTCGCTTTGCATACCCGGTAATCATCACATTCCAAGAAACCAAATCCTTCACAGGCATCTCGTTAAACAGTTTCCTCGCGGCACCCAACTCCCCCCTCCTTGCATAACCCGCTGTAAAAGCCGACCAAGCGACAACATCATCCTTTTCTGAACCATCAAAAAGCTCACTTGCAACCCTTATATCCCCACAATTAGCATGGAAGTAAATCAAGGCATTTCTTCCAAAACTGTTCCATTCAAACCCAAATTTCACAACCTTCCCATGAACAGCACAGCCAGCCTTAACCCAAGAAAGCTTAGTACACGCCTTGAGTACAAACGGAAAAGTACATTTATCGGGCCGGATGTGGCAATTTTCCATCTGGGTATAGAGCAAAACAGCTGTTATTGGGTTGGGGCTCTGGGCTGAGCCTCTGATCATGGTGTTCCAAGTGAAGAGGTCTGGTTGGGTAATTTGAGCGAACAGTTGGTGGGCATAGTTGATGGCGGATGGGATGGAAATGGCTGAAGCGTAAATGAGTTCTCTGATAGTAGAGGGGTCGGAATTGAAGCCGTCCACGATCATTGAAGCGTGGATTTGCTTGAGGGTTTTGATGTTTGTGCAGTTTCGCCATAGGGGTGATTGTTGGTGAAGGTTGGAGCTCCTGTCCGTTATTTTCTTTCTGATCATTAGCACATTACTTCTCCTCAGTGTGGTAATTTAGATTGATTAGGCAGATTCTAGCAAATTACGATTGCTAGCAAAAAGATTTTATTTTCGCTATTGCTAGCAAATTACAAGGGAAAGCAGATTCTCAGGACACTTGCTTGAGCTGGGGAATGGTAAGGTATCACCGTATCCCGGTCGACCCGTCGGGTTATTGCTCGGCCAGAGCCAGTCCAACTGGTGTGCTAGCCTGAATTCTTCATGGGCCGGGCTTGGGCCTAGAGAATTTTTCTCGGCCCACCAATTGGACGGTAAAACTAAAAAAAAGCCGTAACAAAATCATACCATAAATGATACTCCCTCCGTCCCAATTTATTTGTCCAACCTCGAAAATTCAACTTTTTTTGAGAACATTATGATTACACCTAAAAAGATACAACTTTCTGCATTTACCCTCAACTTTTTAAAAAAAGTTACTCCATTGCACTAAAGAAAGGGCAAAAAGGGAAAATTGATTCACTTAGAAGTCAAATGGGAACATTTTGAGACATTTAAGAGTCAAAAAGTAGACAAACAAATCGGAACGGAGGGAATAACTTTTACCAAAAGAAGGTACTCCATCCGTCCCAAATTGGATGACAATTTTTTGATATTTGTGCCAATTTCAATTCCTTATATCTTTCAATGTGAATTTTAAAAAATATACAATATGAATCTTGTTTGATAGTTCTCGATTAGTTATATAATACAAAGTTTTCAAACTCTTGAAAAACATTATAGATTGAAAGATATAAGTAATGAAAAATGGCACAAATTTCAAAAATTATCATCCTTTTTGGAATGGAGGGAGTACAATATTTCCAACTTGATCATGCACACATAATAACGTTTATCGAAAGAATACAAAATTTTCTATATCACTTTGCTTAAACCCCAAGGGGTCTGGCTAAGTATACATGAGAAAATGAATAAGTGTTTGTCCTCCATGAGATCGCATGTTCGAAATCACATAGGCCAAATATTTCGAACTTTGAGAACCACTTCTAGTGAAGACCAGGGTTTGAGTCCCACGGGGTGGGGCTTTGGAAGCCAGGGATATGGATAGCCTTTGGACCCCTCGTGCTAACTCCAACATTTCCCATTAACCTCCGCTGATGTATATAATATTGACAAAAAAAAAATTCAAAATTTGAGATTATTGAAGGGTTTGCCAGGTCGTTAACTTCAGTGACCTAAAGGTACTCGAGGAATGTTCAAGTTGCTTCAAATTTCTTGGCATAAAAAAAAATGGCATAACAATAGTTAGGAAAAAGGCATAACCTTATGTTATGTGGTTTGAAGATTTCACGTAGTTTTTGAAGATTTCAAGGTCGGCCCATTAAACTGCCGGCTGGAGCCTGTTCGGTTTGGGATTTTGATTTTAAATTTGTAGTTAATGAGTGTAGAGAAAAATAGTAACGATTAGAAATTGGGATAATAATTGGAGAGAGATAGAGAGAAAAATGAGAATAATGATTAGAGAGAAATAAGATAATGATTAGAATCTAAAATCCAAAATTCTTGAATGGGGTCAATCATTGGGTAACCGGGAGACTTTTTTTTTGGTCAAATGAAAATAAAGGGAAATCCAGACTATTATTGATATTAGAGGAGCACCAAAAAGATTTCATCGACAAACCTCTCAAGTTGTTCTACTTAAGCGAACAATGTAATGGAAAGGGACACAGCCAAAATATTTGGTTGGCGGGATCAAAATTAATTAAATGCATATGTTAATCCAAAAAAGTAAGTAAATTGAGAGGTTAATTATAAGATAGATGGACACTAATAAATTTAAGTTTTCGTTATAATTGGTTAATTTGAAAGACATAAATGTTGGAAACAATCCGTGATAACCTCATTTGTAATACTGTTAACTCTAGAAAAGAAGAGATTGCTTGATAAAATGTATACAAATTTGAAGGAAAATGGGGCAATTTTCACACTTTTTGTGGGGTTTGTAAAGTAAATATTGAGCTCCAAACTATCAAATATCCTAGTAAGAAATCAAAGCAAGTAGGGTCAAGTGACCCCATTTGTACTTACTCTCGATACAACGTCAAACATAGATGTATTTTGAGTCGTTCATTAATGCACCGTACACATGAAGTACCTCTCGCTATAGAATAGAAAATGAGTAGTGCTAAAAACACAAATATCCCGATACTCAGATATATTGTTTGTCATTTGGCGTAGATGCACTTGAACCCCACACGATACACATGAGATCTAACATAACGCATGGCTCTAGATGCATCTCTATCCGGATTTATGCCCAGACAAATGTGTGTAATATTGTGTAAACTAAAGGATCATTTCATTTTGGATAATTGTACCAATATCAACTTCATTGGAGGTTTTTTCAATTTTTTTGTTGGAATCTCTTTCCCCTCTCCCCGTTAATAATAATGTCATTTTGCCAATTAAGTACTTATTTTTTAGTTTGAAGCCAATTAAGTAAGGTTATTAACAACTTCGATCTAGGGCCCATTTTTTTACTTTCAAGAGGGTCTTGAAACAAGTCATGGAGAGCCACAAGTCCACAACACAATTGTCTATAGTCCTTAATTGCATGTGCATTAATTGACTATTTAAACGTGTACAAATTTACTTTTTCCCTTTCCAGATGTCAAGGGCCTCCTAGCTTACACCCACCTTATCTAGTTTTTTGGCCGTGAAGTTAACGATCGACATATCTCTAGTGGTCTCAAAATTTGAAATGTTTAACATTAAGGGGATTTGAACTTGCGACCTCTTGCGAGGAAAGCCCTTTAGCTCGGGCTTGCTTTTTTCCTTCTCTATCTCGAACTTTGGGTTGGTGCTGTGCAGTGTGGTGCATAGCACTATGATGCACACCTCCGAGCCGTTGGATCGTGCATCTCACAGCTCAGATCTTATCTCGGCGACCAACGATCGAGAATCATTCATTACCGACATGAGATCCGAGCTGTAGGATGCATGATCCGACGACTCAAAACCACTGCACAGCACCCTCCCCCAATCCCTCTTTCTCCAATGGAATTTTTTATTTGTCCCCATAATTGTCAAATGCGATAAAGTCAGTATGAACACAGATTATTCAACACAATTAAATTGTCTCTTAAATGCCAGCAACATGTTTATAGGGTTCCAAAGTCATAAGATTACCAAGTTTATGCTAACATTATTTGAAATTTGAAAAAATCAAACCAAGAAAAAGTTAGTAAAATATACGTGGGTGAATTGGCAGAGGCGGTGACCAAACATGGCCAAATATTTCTCAAAGCTACGCGTGAAAATTTTCCACTTCACTGAATGGGAGATTTAATTTGTAACAGTTCGTTAGTAATTGACTCTTTAATTTTTTTTTAATTTTTGATAATTCTCGTCAGCAAATGTGCGCATCACTAATCCTTGGAGCCCCTCCACCGCCCACTCGCTAGAAGCCCAATTAAAATCGGAGCAAAGCTTCGTACGGGCTGACACAAAAGAATTGATGGCAGTACTTGAGATGTTTCGAATATAAGATCTTAGGTACTGAATATAAGAAGGAGACCCCAAAGTCTTGGGTCTAGACCGCCACCAGATCAACCATTGGGGTTAGTTCATTGTTGACTTTGTTAAACAGATCAATGTCTAAAAATCAAAATATATGAAAGGAAAATTGGATATCTTTTTGGCAAATGATTGATCGTTCTAGTATATAATTCGAAATTCTAAACAAAAATTTAGAAATAAATGGCAGTATTAAAGTTAGGGATATATCAATATGCAAAAGAAAATTCATATGCATGCCCTTGTTTACTCTAAAAAAAAAAATATGAAATTATTTTTCTATCAAAAGTGTTAGGATCCAGGCCACTCGGTCCATGAAAATGTCTAGAAAAGAAAATGGATGGTCTAGATTTCTCGATACTTTCACAGATCGGGTGTCGTGAACCGTACCAGGCCTCTTTTCTGTACTATTTACCACCAAATGATACAATTAAGCTCAAATCCACTAGTACCATTGCAACTTGAAACTACAATATCTGAAAACAAGAACAGTTCCTTAATTAATTATGGGTTTTAATTAGTAATTAATTGAAAATTAAGAGGAAAATTTGAAGATTACTATTCTAGATTAGGATCCTTGGTAGTTATAGAACAAACCAACCGGGATCTACCCCCTCCTACAAATTAAGGTCCCCTCCCTTATTAATTATTTTTCTTTTTCTTTTTTTATTAAGTTGACCACTTACTTATTCTGGCTTATGCATGTAATGACATCTATCTTATTAGAAGAAGTAAGAAAATATAATTAGACTTGACTGCAACTGAAGAAGACAATTAGTATTTGAATACAAATAGGAGTATATTATACAGTATATATATATATATTCCTTAATTCAGTGATTCAGTTTTTTTGTTCTTTCTTTACTTCTGAAAAACATATTTTGCCTGAAAACGCCCCCGTTCATTAGCACATGTCAGTTTACTTATTCAGCTTATTTATTTGAAAGTAATAAATGATATTTATTAGTTTTCTGTGTTTATTTAATCCAAAAAATGTGTAAAAATGATAGCGCCAATTCGTAACCTTTTTAGTAATTCAAAGCAATAAAATAACAAATATAGAAAAAGCACTAATTAACCAAGTTTAAAAATTATATCCAAGTTGATAAAAAACTAATTCAAACACCAAAACACATTTACAATAATAAAAAAATTATAAGAAAAATATCTAACCTATAATGGGTAGCAAATGAAGCAATATATATTATTCACAATTATTTCTTTCCATATATACACTAATACTGATAAACCAAATGAAATGTACCACCTTCCTTTTTTGGTTAGACATGCCATCACATTTTTGGGACTGCCTAAATGCTTGCTATCAATTGTTGATAGCCTAATGACCAATTGATAAAATTCATTGAATTGTTCCCCTTAATGCACTAGTCTATGGAAAATTATAACTTTCTAGCTGGTACCCTCGTTACCTAATTTTTCATGTTCCTGATTATCAAAACTGACCGACGTTATAACGTAGAAAGAATATTTGAGTAGGAATTTAAGCGTATTGTACTATGTATGTCTAAACTTTTTAGTCTTTTGCAAATGAATTTGTTGTCGATTGTCACACAAACACTTAGACGATCGACTTGCAAAAAGTGATTGAAAGCAGAGTGACGGAGCTAGGAGCCTAAATTTTGACCAGAGGGGAAAACTCACCGACTTGGAAAACTATGACAACTTTTAAAATTATGTTAATTAAGATTTGACTGGTTTATCACGTGGAGCTTAATATTAGTTAATTTGTTCAAGCGTAGCTTCAACGCGTATACCATTTTAGTATAATGTCAGGATTCAGAATATATACTTATTGAAATATAAAGAAGAACAGACCGTTTTACAGGATTTAGGAAGATTGCGATGAGTATCAATACATGATGGAGGCCAACGACAATAGTACGTAATTGGATAGATTAGAGAAATTGAAATATTTGACGCATAATTGGACGTAAATATATGATAAGTATCAATACCAAATAATGGAGCCGATCCATAATAATGATGGTTTAAATTAGAGTAATTAAAATATTTGACGCATTATGAGACTTAAAATACACTATATATATATATACACACACACAGAGTTAGGATCAAGTTCAAACCTTTCCCGTCCACACCTCTCCTTTCCTGATCGAATTTCAATGATCCGACCCTCTCAATATGATTAGAACGTCATTTTAAGGGTACTCGCGAAAAATCGGCAAAAAAAAAAAACACAAGGAAGGGATTCATCCAAACAGTTTTTGTTTATATTTTATTGAACGGTTCAATAAAAAACTGTTCAAATCAAGCCCTTCCCAGTGTTTTTTTTTGCCGATTTTTCGCGAGTACCCTTAAAATCACGTTCTGAACACATTGAGCAGCTCGGATAATCAAAATTCGATCAGAAAAGGGGAGGTGCGGACGAGTGCGGACGGAAAGAGATTTGGACTTGATCTTGACTGATACACACACACACACACACACACACACATATATATATATATATATATGGCCCTTCTAATGCGGATGCCCGCATTCAAGCAAGTTGCGGACCACATCATTTCTCCCCTTTCCCAATTGAATTTCGATGATCCGAGCCGCTCAATGTGTTCAGAACGTGATTTTAAGGGTACCCGCGAGAAATCAGAAAAAAAAATGACCGGAAAGGGCTTGATTTGAGCAGTTTTTATTTGAACCGTTCAATAAAAAATAAACAAAAACGGCTCGGATGAAGCCCTTCCCGGTCTTTTTTTTTGCTGATTTCTCGCGAGTACCCTTAAGATCATATTCTGAACACATTGAGCGGCTCGGATCATCGAAATTCGATCGGAAAAGGTAAAGTCTGCAACTTACTTAAAAATAGTGGAAAAGATTGATTATTTGACAACTTATGTCAAAAACACGAGGGAGGCAACTACGATATAGTAATTGAGAAAAGTGACGACTGTGATGTAAAAAGATACTCCCTTGGTTTATTTTTAATGTATCGCTTCGTAACTCCAATTTATTAAGAAAATATCATCATTACATATTCATATCAACTTTTACCTCCACTTTCTCTATTTACCTCCTATAGAGACATTCATCATTATACTTTTACTCACTAACTTTTCAGAATGAAATCTACTTTTAGGGGCAAAATGGAAAATGTACTAACTTTTATCCACTAACTTTACAAAATGGGCATTTATTAAAAGACAATCCAAAATGGAATATTGAACTTTAAAAAGGGGACAGAAGGAGTAATATGTACAATACATATAAACGACAGTGTTGATATAGAACTAACACGATTTCCTTAAAAATAATACTCCCTCCGTCCCAAATTGATTGTCCCGTCCGCAAAACGGAGTATTAAAAATAATGCAATTTTTTCAAGAAAAAATTCAAACTTTTTTCACAAATTAAAAATTCTCATTGATATCTAGTAAGTTGTTGAAAAACTTTTGATTTTTTCTTGCAAAAATTGTATTATTTTTAACACTCCGTTTTGCGGACCGGACAATCAATTTGGGACGGAGGGAGTAGCATGGTGTTTTCAACGATATTAGTGCCAAACAGAGGTGATGTCTGATGTAGCTACAGAAAGTCTATTTCTCCTCTCTCTCTCTCTCTCTCTCTCTCTTTTGGTGACGGTGAAAATCAAACTAATACTAATACATTGTCGATGATTATCACGTGTTTTGTAGTTAATTAGCGTAATTGTACACATAATATACGTTCTTGAAATTACGATTGTAACCCTAATGATGACATATGATGACAGGTATTGGAAAATAAATAAATATGATTTTTAAATTCCGTACATCTGAATAGATGGCCTAACTTCGTTATTCAATGCGAACACGAGCTTTCAGGGGGCTTTTCAACGAACCACACTCTGCCACGTGGCCTTCCAATGTTGAAACAAAATAGACGTGGCCCACAATTTGCAGGAAGACTTTTTTGTTTCCAACGACAAATTCTACCGACACCCCTGAAAAACGTTGTCAATGACATATTCCCCGTTCACATGGTACAGTAAGTCTATAGGTACAGCATATTGGTACAGATTTTTTGTGGGGCTCACTACGGGCCCTACACAGATATCCGAGTCGTTCATTAAATGTAAAATATTTTTTCAAAGGCCCTTGCAAAAATTCAGTTCAATCCGATACTTATAAATGTTCGATCCAATTATCTAACTTTTTTATATCCTGAAATCTAAATGAAAAATTAGATGATTGGATTGAACACCTATAACTATCGGATTGAGCTGAATTTTTACAAAAGCCCTTGAAAAATTATTTTACATTTAGTGAACGGTTCAAATCATTTGTGTGGGAGCCGTAGTGGACCCCACAAAAAATCTATGCACAAAATCTGTACCAATTTGATGTACCCATAGACTTACTGCACATAGTTTGAATTCCTTCGGTTTTAATGTTTGTTTCACAACGAATAACTGTTCGTGCAAATACGTCGTGGAATTTACTCAAAAAGGCCTTATATTGATAAATTCACCATTTTTGATAAAATCTCGTGACAAACACCGTTAAAGGGTTTTAGTGGAATTTTGAAAATGTCGGGGATAAGGAAGTTGGCTCTTTCTGGCTTTTTAAAATCGTCGCAAATGATCTATAGCGGTGTTTTTCAGGAAACGCCAGGCTTGTTTCGTGAGTAAAAATCACCTTTTTGGCGATATTTTTCCTAAAGTGCTGTTTAAAAAAAAAATCTACTATGGCTACATTTTTCCAAAACGCTGCTAATTAAAGCGTTGGGAAAACCTGTTTTCCCTATAGTGTCGTTTCTAGCCAAACGGTCTTTCAACAATCAAAAACTGAAGGGCTAGCTATTTATAAATTTTACCCTTTTCATTAATACACCTCATCCAATGAATAAAAACAAAAAAGTCGTTTTAATTAAAAAATAAATGAGAGTCGATATTTTTTTCATTATCATAACGAAAAGGATATACACATAGATTTCAGATCTGTGCAAGCAAGCACAGACCTCTTTCAGGCTAGTTTTGGGTCAAAAAAATGATCGGAACCGTTCATTTTGTTTAAAATACTTTATTTATAGTCCCTACCAAAGATCCATTGAATAGAATATCAGTAAGAGTGCATACGAAACATCCAATTTTGTCTAAGAATTTAGGCTTGAATTCTGAGGCAAAGTTGCATGTTTCTTAGACACTCTTACCGATATCCTAGTCAGCTGATTTTTGGTAGGAACCATAAACAAAGTATTTTAAACAAAATGAGGGACTCTGATCATTTTTTTAGAATCCAAAACGGATCTAAAAAAAGTGTGTGCACGCTAGCACAAATTACACAATCTGTGTAGATAGCACCGTTCTTATCATAGAGAGTAAATTTTTTTTCATTATCATAAAGAGTTAGGTGCACAGTTTTCCAACTGATCAATGAGAAACTCTGGATGTGGACAGTTTTGATTATAACTCCTACGTCGTCGGTGGCGGCACTGTCCATTCCATTTGATCTGCTCTTAGGTGGCAAGATATTGCCAATTTGACTGAGAGTGATTCAAATCTCACCCCTTGATTTCAAAGATTTGAATCCTCAACTAATTGTAATTTAGATAATACTTGCTCTCGATAGAACTATAATCCACTTACAATAGGAACAATTTAATGACATTTTTTTATTTTTTTTTATTTTACTCTACTCCCCTCCCCATAAAATGACTATCGCGTGCCTTGATCATTTGTTTGGGCCTTAACTAGTAAAGCGATTTTTTGCTATGGGTAAATTAAGTTTGGGAACTAAAATCAAAGTTTTGAAGTGTATTCATACATACGTGTTTTTTCAGGTCAAAAAAAGGGGGGAAGAAAAGATATAGTACATGTTTTCCAGCCAATTGTAACAGATATAAGATGTTACGGAGTACTATATATGTGGTGGCGACTCCAATTTCTTTTTCAGTGAACTCCAAAATTACATTTGCTGTATATGTATGAAATTGTTTCAAATCTCTTTTGACAGTAAGCCACAATTGATTATTTTCCCCATCTACTCCAAAATTAAAGACTAATTAACTCAAAAAACAGCCAAAAGATAAGATTGGTTTCAATGTTTTATATAGAAAATACAAAGACTAAATTGATGTTTTTTTAAAAACCTTAACTTGATACTCCTACTATATTATGTATGATGATCCTTTTTCAAACTTAGCCTAACTTTTTATCAGCAACCATCTAAAAAACTTAACAAAAAATATATAATATAGAACGCCATGTATAAATTCAACAACGAAAACATAATTTCCTTAACACTGCTAACTAGCCGCCAGTATACGCTGAAACGTCTTGTCAATGTCATCACGCAGCTAGCTATACGTATGTGTAGCAAAGATTCACAAGTGCTAATTCTACGTATATTTTTCAAGTTTGTACAAATCCTCATGAGTACATGAAGAATAAAAACCTTTTTGTCCTTGGGTAAGTATGAAGAATAAAAAACTATGGGCACAGTAGATAGAGAGAAAGGGGTAGAGAGCTAGATGACTGGGGTTCTGATTTGTTTCCCAAGCGAAAAGTTGGAATACGGCCAACAGATCTACGTAATGGATTTTGTCAAGGGTAAAAATCACTGACACGTACCCCCACCCCCGCCAAGGCTTTTTTTTTTTTTTTTAATTTTTAAAGTACAGATTCTCACTCCATGTTTGAGAAATGATTTTGAACCCCTGAGATTTGGTGATGCATTTCAGTTACACTCAATTGTTCGAAATGCTTATACTGGATTGGGTTGGAGCCATCTCCGAGTTCCACACAAATGATTCGAGCCATTTAACTTTGTCTAAAACCTATTTTTAAGGGCCCTCATAAAAGCTCGGCTTGGCTAGATATTAATAAATGCTTGATTGACTCGTCAATTTTTTGGACTCTAAATTCATGGGGCCCTTAAAAACACATGTTAAACAAATTAAATTGCTTGCATCATTTGTTGTGGGATTCCGAGATGGGTCCAACCCAATCCAGTGTAAGCATTTTGAACTATTGGGTGTATGTGAAATGCATTACCAAATCTTAGGGAGTTAAAAATCACTTCTCGAACCTTAAGGGAGAATATGTATTTAAGGAAAACCTTGGGGTTGTTAATGATATTCACCCTTTTGTTAATGAAATAAACTGTCTGGGGGAGGGTTGTTCCCCTTTCTTTCTAAAAGTTCTTTTTGAAAAAAAAGATAATTTTAAACTCAAAAATTATTTGTTTACACAAATGATTTCTCTATCAATATGAATTTTATTTGATAGATCTCATTGAGATCTTTTAAACGGTGCAAAAAAAATTAAAAAATTATTTTTTATTTTTATAATATGTGAGTTTAAAATTACCTTCTTTTTAAAAATGAAGGTTTAGAAAGAAAGCAGAAACTCTTTTGCATCCAAGCGTGGGGTCAATGTTAATAATTTGATGGGTTCAAATTTTGACTAATGGTGTTATGGAGGATGTGGGTGATGGAGGAAAAGAGAGGAAATTCATGGATCTAAGATCAGGAGAGGGAGATCACCCGCAAGGGTGAGAAATCCCTCCTCTCCGCCGCCACACAAGGCTTTAAAACCCTAAGGGGGAGGGGAAGGAGGGAGGAGGGGGTGGGGGCGGTGGCGGCCCGGTAGATTTTGGTGAAGAGAGGAGATGGAGAGAGAGGTTAATTATCGTTGTTAATTTTTTCATGTGAAAAGGAATTAACTTGGACATCAATTAAGACCTTAATTGTTTTTTCCGGCCAGTCAATGCATTTGTTGTCAACATTTATAGTATGATTAATAATTCCACAGGGTGTACCACACTAATCAAAAGGAATTACGTGCTTTACTAGAAGCAATATCACGTGGTTTAATCTAATTCCACAAGCTAAATGCACGTATGAAATTAGTCATCACTAATTAATTGCCTAATCTATAAAGGACAAAATTCCACGGTTGGCAAAACATATATATAATCATGTGACGAATCTATTTAACGAGAATGACGCAATTGGTTCACTAACGGAAAACTTTGATACCGTGTTGCAAAAACTCATATACGTATCGGATTAGCGAGAAAACGGATCGATTTACCAATTTTTCGATAAGTGCCCGGTCTTAAAGCCTCGAGGGTCGAGACCATTTTGCTCGGCGAAAGTCAATGGTGTTAGTTATATTTAGTGAGCCTTAGCTACATGGAAAGTATATAGTGCCTATCACTGAACCACTCTAATTGCAACGTACTAGACACATGGCTATGAAATATATTTCTACGAATCCCCTATATGACTTCATGTAAAAGCTCAATTCGTATCGACTAACCATAACCATCCAGAATGAAACCTCAATACACATACATTAATTTATATCTATAAGATGGTGATATTCACACTCCTCATCCTTATATTTCAATCATTATTCATTTAAATTTGCAAAATTACTTTAAAAAAAAAGTAAACCGCATTGATAATTTTTTTTTAAAAAAAGTGCGGACAACAAGAGAGCACTGCGAGTGTGAAAAACAATTGTGTCGATACACATATATATTTATATGGAGAGAGAGAGAGAGAGAGAGAGAGAGAGAGAGAGAGAGAGAGAGAGAGAGACAGAG
>BPLS01031535.1:14195-34724 GCA_019656275.1 Rhododendron kiyosumense
ATTAGATTCTTTTGAATTTGATTTCTGAAGTAGGCATTTGGTAGTTTATGTAACAAATACTTTCCGGCGGTATTAAACTTAATTCTGAGTGTAACATTCCTTCATTTTAGTGTGGGATATTTGCTTGAGCTTTAATTTTGCTAAAATCTGTGGACAAAACCGTAACTGATCCGTAAGTCACGGATTGGATTGGAACCGGACTGTAGGACTTTTGGTCCGGACACGGATTTCATTTTGTAAAAACCGTAACTAGCAGTTTGGTTCTCGAATTCCTAGAAATTCGAACCGAACCGAACCGTGAGCAGCCCTAATATATAGGGGTCATAGAATTTTGGAGCCTCTTATTTTTAGCCTTTTTGAGGGGCCCAAAGGAATTTCCAGGAATTTCCCAATGTTTCATTTCATCATCACAATTCTTTATGGGAAATGATTTTGTCACACCATTTTTTGATAATGCCACACCCTGCAAGTGTATTTTTGCACCAAAAAATACACTTGCTGCAAAAATACACTTGCAGGGTGTGGCATTATCAAAAAAGGATGTGGCAAAATCACTACCCTTCTTTATTTTTTTCCCCCGATTCATCATCACAATTCACTACCTACTTTTATTTTGAAAATTGATGTGGGTTTCGTTTCCCCTTCAAACCGTTGGACGTCAATTATGAACGGTTTGCATCAATACTTCGAAATGTTGATCACAAGTCTTCAATCCTGCGGGAAAAAAGAAAAAAAAAAACTCAGGGGCAGATGCAAATTAAATAAATTGTAAATATGAAAGGCAATATGGAGTATTAATTTTTGCAGTACAAATTGTGAAAATATTGTATAAAAAAATATTATTATCATATGTATCTCTGATCGATCTATCGAGTTACTTAGATAGGGGGCGACTTTTCGCAGCCGCTTATTTTCTCCTGCAGCTCGTTAAAAAATTTCAATTATACTCGACAGTTAATTACCGAAATTGAGATACATTTCAGCATCAAATTACCGAAATATAATATTTTTTTTTAACAGCTATTTACCGAAAATGCATATTCGACAATTGTTTACCGAAAGTTGAACATATTTTCGATAGGTAGTTTCCGAAATATAATCTTATTTTCAACAGCTATTTACCGAAATGTTAAATATGATTTTCAACAACCATTTACCGAAATGTAGTGGGCTGCGGGAGAAAATAGGAGGCTGCGAATAGTCGCCCCCTTAGATATTGTAATCTTGTACATCCTTTTCCATTTGGAAAAAAAAATAAAGGGAAATTTATATAAATAATCCTTCTAGTTTTATCCGAGTCTCATTTTTGTCCTCCAAGTATGAATTACAACTCTTTTGACTTTTGAGTTTGGTTTTCATACCAAATTAGTCAAATTAATAACTTATGTTAGCCAAACTAGACGCAAAAAATTTGATTGAGGGTGGACTTTATGAATTAGACCAACTTGGTACGAATGCAATGTCCAAACTGCCATCAATCTGATTTTTTTAGTTCAGTTTGGCACAAAAATCAATTAGACCAATTTGTTACAAAAATCAAATTTGAAGGTCAAAAGAGTTGTAATTGATACTTAGAAGACGAAAATGAGACTCGGATGAAATTAGGAGAACAATTTCTATAAATTTCCCAAAAATAAATGGATTACGCCCTTTACGTTTACGGTGTGGAGCTTGTTCTTCATTTCTATATATCATGTATTCATGTCTACTGACCAAAAAAAATCCCGGGATACAATTTGGAAGTTGGAATCTTTAATGCTGTGTTTGGTTTGGTTTTTGAAATTTTTTTTGAAAAATAGTAAAGGTAATAAGTGGAAAGAGATAAAGAGAGAAATGTTGAAAGTAGGGGGAATTTAGAGAGTATTTTTTGAATTTTTTTTTTTTCAAAGTAAAGAGAACAAGACAATCTAAAATCCTAGATGGTCGAAGAGAGAGAGATATATATATTTTTTATGATTTGTGACAGAAAATGTGTAGATTTTTTTTTTTTTTTGCTAAGTGAAAAATTGGCAGGGGGTAACTAGAGTTGCAACCTCCTTCAAGAAAGAAAGTTTATGGATAGAGAAAGAACAAGTTTAAATGAGAAAAGAGAAACATCGATCAAGCATCTCTTTCTGCATTTATTCTAACTGGTATCTTGGTTTAGAAAAGGATTGATCCATGAGATCGAAAAGGATTGGTCCGGCTTGAATTTATTGTTTGCCTGACTTTAGTTTAGTACTCGATCGATCATGTCATTCTTCCGGAAAAACCAGGCTGGACCGACTGAGCAAGTCTATCAACGCTGCCGGCTGGTTAAGCTCACCTGGCTCCTATAGTGGGTGGCGGTGGGCCAAAAAAGTGATGGTTAGATTGTGTAGGGTGGGTGGATAATACTCGGGAAAAATTTAAAAAAACCCCTGAACTTTGAACCTAATGTCAAATAGGCACCTGAACTTAAATAAACTTCTATTGAACATCTGAACTTTCACTCCGTTATTCAATTTACCCCCTGCAGTCGCAATCCGTGACTTTCCTAACGGCAACCGCTGAGCTGGACACTAACAAACAGAACAAAACATTAGAGGGAGAAATTGGAGGGAAACAACAGTGACCCGGCACCTTTTTAAGGCCCCATTCTGCTAAATAAGCCTATTGGCTTATTTTTTGTCTTTATTCAACTTTTTTTCATATTTGTTAGTTTTTCGTCAATTTTTTGGAGATTATTGCATCGTCATAACGAGAGGAATCAAAAAGTAAAAAATTATGATCGAAATCCATTGTTTTAATAAAGACGAAAAAATTGGCTTATTGACTTATTTTTATCTTTATTAAAAAAAAAGTAGGTTTCGATTGTAATTTATTACTTTTTAGATTCCTCTTTTCATGACAATGCAATAATCTCCAAAAAAATGACAAAAAAAATACAAAAAAAAATTGAATAAGGACAAAAAATAAGCCAGTAGGCTTATTTAGCCGAACGGGGCCTTAAAAAGGTGTCAGATCATTGTTGTTTCCCTCCAATTTCTCCCTCTAATGTTTTGCTGTGTCTCTTAGTGTCCAGCTCAACGGTTGCCGATAGGAAAGTCACGGATTGAGACGGAAGGGGGTAAATTGAATAACGGAGCGAAAGTTCAGGTGTTCAATTGAGGTTTATTTAAGTTTAGGTGCCTGTTTGACATTGGGTTCAAAGTTCAGGGATTTTTTTAAATTTTTCCCATAATACTCCAGCATGTATGGAGGAGTACTGCTATGAGTTCCGACCAGTCCAGGAGGGAATCGTACCAACCGGTCACGCCAGGCCTTTTTTGGCCACCAGATGACCGATTTGAGCCATCCAAAAATTCTATAAAAAAAAAACGACGGGCCCTACACGAAAAAAGGGTGCTCGGATCAAGCACCCTACACACCTCGGATGCCGTTGATTCCCACATTAGGCCCCTCGGTTTTTTTTTAAAGAATTTTTGGACGGCTCGGATGCCGTTGATTCCCACGTTAGGCCCCCCGTTGATTCCCTTCCCGGCTGTCGGTTCCTATATCATTATTGTTACTTCAAATAAACTCATAATCATAATAAAAAAATTGAAAAGTGAAGAATATATTAGTGTAAGTATTATGCTCTGGGTTATCTCGCCACCTTTATTGTTGATGGTCTAAATGTGTTAATTTCGTATTTATGACAATTATAACTACTTTATTTATTTGTGTCTTATTAGCTAAAAGAATTATGGACAAAACTTTAAAAAAAATTCAACTACATTGCAAACCCCGTTGATTTGAATAATATTCCTTCAAATTTCAGACTACGATAGAAAATTAAATCTCATCATGTTATCCTAAAGAACACCATATTTTTTAGAAGGTCAATTTCAACACACTCGCTACAATTTCTTTCAAAAGTGTTTTAGTATATTAATACCCTAATTAAATATTGGCACAAAATATGAGATCTCATCTAGGACAATTGTAAAAAAAAAAAAAAAAAATCCTTCTCCATTCTCAAAAAAACTATCTACTACGCAACTTTCAAGTATATATTCTTAAGTTATTATTTCGCCTTGTAGTTAATTTTTTTTAGAATAATTTTTTTTTAACTGCACAATTTATACTAATATATGACATTTTGTACTTATATTATTAGTTAAGAGATCAGCTAGTAGAGTTAAGGTAATTTTTGAACACTCTATTACAAAATCCTGGAACCGCCACTGGTAACATCCCCTATGGAATCAACCTGAATTAAATGGGTAGAGGAAGAAGCGATCAACATAGCCACCTCTGTTAAGTGTTAGTACCATAGGCGTTGAGTGTTACGTACCTTAAATTTTAATCACCCACCAAGGCGCGGCGCTCGCGCAAGCAGACCAAAACCTCTCTTATAAGGCATTTGATTCATAAGACTACTAGCGCAAGCAAGTTCACATACCTTTTTTTCCCATCGGGCAACCGGAGATCACATACCTTTTTCTTTCTCTTTTTTTTTTTTTTTTTGCCTTTTTGAAACGATGCAATAATGGAATAAAACATATATCTAGACCAACAAATTATTGGCACTGCAAGCAGACAGCAGTCGCTTTTTGTTATATACTATACTGCTAAAACTAAAAGATTCTAGTAAAAGACAGACACGTACACAACCTCCGCATTTTCACGTTCTCAAATCGAAGGTGCAGAGTTCACGAGGGGACAGCCGGGTACAAGTAACAACTCAACTTAAGAAATACTCCACTGAGATTTGCCGGCCAAAAAACACGAAATCAATAAGTCTAGGAACCAGGAAATGAGCCTATGTCCCAACCCATGAAGCTGACGTGGCATGGGCTCCACGTCGGCCTCACGTCAGCTTTAAGTTAAAAAAAAACTCTTTTTCTTCCACTTTCACGGTTTCAACCCATCTCCACAGCTCCACCCTCTCTTCTGACCAACGACCACCACTCCATCACCAAACTCCACAAATTCCCTGCCCCCTTCCCCCCTCTCTAGACTTTATTCCAATCGCCGCATCGGTGCCCCACGTCCACTTCTTACACAGATTCAACCCACCTCCACCCTCTCTCTTCCGACCAACAGCCCACCACTCCACTACATAACTCCAAAGGTTTACAATAAGGGATCTCTCTTTGTTTATTTTGGTTCCCATCTTAAAATAAACAAAACCCTAAAATAATATTTTATCTAACCCTCCGACCGCATGTTTTCAATGAGCCGACTCACAGATTTGGGAAAATAAGCTTTAAACCGAATCAAAATGGAGACTGTGCCATGGATTCCAATCTAAGAGTTAAAGAGAAGAGGTTGCTTACTTGTATCCGATTTTTTAAATAAAATGTCAAAATAAAGGTGGGCATCTACAGCTTTATGGGTTTGGTTCTGGTTCTGTTACCCTGTTCTTGTTCCATCACCAGAGAAATCTCCAAAGTACCTAACCATGCTACATACAAACGAAGGAAAGCGGTAGAAGAACTAATAACTCCATGAACGAATAACTTCGCCGCCATGAGGCACTGGTCCGGCGGGCAGAATGAAGACTTGGGGCGGGGGGCTAATCTGTGGAGTTTGGTGGTGGAGTGGTGGTCTCTGCTCGGAAGAGAGGGTAAAGTTGATGTAGGGCCCATGCCACGTCAGCGTTCTGGGTTGGGGCATGTACCGGTTTCCAGGTTCCTAGACTTATTGAAAAGAAATATTGGTTGGGCGCACGGATGGTGAAGACTTGTGATTTAGGATTTCATTGTCTCCTAAAGTTTTAAATTCGAAAATTCTTAGATGTTATCAATTAGGAGTATTATGGAATTAATATGTATGGCACTTTAATCGGGCTTCCTCTTACTGGACGGCAAGATAAGGTCATCGGAAATTACTCGAGGGGACTCAGATCCTCTCCAAACATATTCTTTCCGAAGATCTTCCACAGCTTTTCACTAGAGGACGTCAGCACATAAATGAACCCATCCAAGCGCAGAGACAGCGCCAACACTACTGTTGCCAATCCTTTAATTACCACGACGTCGTTTCCTCACCCGCACCTAAACATAAGCTGGCTCATGTGGTATTCGGGCTTGGCTCCTTAGGTGTTTACGGTTAGCCCTTTTGGTGTTTGGGCTTCGCCCTTTTGCGGTTTTAACCAATTTTCTATTGAATGCTCGATGTACCTTTATCGAGATTAATAAAACTATTTTTTGCCGATAAAAAAAACTTTTACGTGCGCATACTAAATTTTTTGTAACTTGTACATAATAGACTTTTAAAGTACAATAAACTTAAATTATAATTTGTTTCTTTTAACTTAATTATGAACAACAATAAAATTGTATTTGCAATTCTAGACCTATACGAGTGCATAAATATCTAATATTTTTGACCTGTTAAGACTCGTAGTCGTGAACAAGTTTGAGTTCGACTCAAACTTAGACAAGCTCGGTTCGAGCGCAGCTCATCAAATTTTCATTGAGCTCAGGTTCGGCCCAAGTTCACTTAAAAACTCAACAGACGAACTTGAATATTCTAAAGTTCGGCTCAATTCCGCTCGTTTGCTGCCTAATCACAATAAATAACAAAAGGAATGCTCTGTTTTCCGTTGTTATTTATGTTGGAAGCAAGTCGTATGACTCTCACACAATTCATTTCCTAATCTGGCATTAGCTTGAGAAATGTGTGTACAACTTGAACACCACGACCCAAATCAAGACAAAGGGAAAACAAGTGCACGGGGAAGCATATTTCTCTTTGCCACATGGAAAACAACCGATTGATATAATTTTTTTTGGGTCAATCGATAAGGACTTTATTACTCAATATCACAAAGGAACATGCAAACTAGCTTCCTTCATCGCCCAACCCAAAAAGTCTCCGACCCAGGCGAGAGGAGAGCTAGAAGATATGACAGACTTGGCTATCAAATGAGCCACCCTATTATAAGTGCAAGAAACAAAATTAAACGAAACATTCTGAAAACATCTCAGCAAAACAATCGTATATGTCAAGATCGGCACTGCGTGACATCGTTCCTTGGAGCATATTTTAACTATCTTCTGCGTATCTTCTTCCAAAATGAAAGAAAACCCTTCACAATCATGAAGCATCTCTGTTTGATATGGAGTAATTGGAACTAAGCATTTTTGGGAGAAATCGAAGTGCGTTAAACCAATACGGAAATCTCTCTAATTTAAGCTTCCTTTTAAAATGTACCATCAAAATCGAACCTGATTAACCATTGTAGGGCATTTCAATCCAAGGAATCTATTCACAAAAAGCCGCGGGGAGTGATGTGATGAATATGAATGATTGAGAGTGGGGAAAATTGGTCTCTGGTTTGAACCATTGTTGGTTGCCCTCCACGGGAATCAACGGAAAGTGCAGAGAAGATTCGCACTTTGTCACAAATTTCAACATGTTTTCTCTCTCTTGGGGAAACTTTGGATCCATTTTTCATGTGCTCCATCTCACCGTAATACCAAAGAAAGAAATGGCTAATGTTGTGGTACAATCATGATTGGTGACCTTTGGTGCTGGTGACACCATCGCTTCCTAAACTTGCAATATATTTTCATGGTATCGATCTATAGATATTGTCTAGCCTATTTTTGTAGGAATGGCAAAGAGGTGCTGCTAAGCGGCGGGATGAATTAACCCGTAAAGGGGAGGACAATCCCGTCACGCGCATCAAGCCACTACACTGTGACTTGCCTCCGTCCACTGACCTTCGAACGTAACTCTTATTTAAAAGAGTTGAGGAAAGGTCGCGAGACCAAAGGCTAGTTGGATTATTTTACGGTGTTCTTGTCGCGCTCCTTTTTTTTTGGTGTCGGCATCTTTTTCGTTTATCTGTATTTATGGGTGGTTCAAGCTTCTCTAGCTAGTTCGTTTCGGGTTCCATGATTAGAAAAGTGATATGCAAGTGATGCCCTTTTTCTTGTATTCCGTTTTCATGCCTTCCAAGGTAGATAGATATACATATAGGATAGGACCACATGCATATTTTTTTTTGTTTTTTGTGATCCGCGACCACATGCATATCAGATCGAGCACCAGACATGCTTAACAGTTTCTTCAAATTTGCAGAAATTTGGTCTATATAGAACATTGGATTCCCTAGCATATACTCCAACCTCTTGCATGTTGGATTTGTAAAACTTGATCGCTACTTTTTTTTTTTTGTTGTCAAAAGTAAGAAGATTGTATTGATAAACGCCCAGCGACACTTATAAAACGGAGATCATTATAAAGAATTTCGACAAAACTAAACTAACATCACAAGACCCGAATTTTTATGTGAATAACATCAGTATTCACTTAAACTAAGTGCTCGTAAAATTAATTGAAACAGTGTGTAAGACTAACTAATCCTATCCGTCCCTTCGAAACTTTTTCGTTGTTTGAAGTATAACAAAGAAACAAAATACTGTACTACACTAGCATAAGCCATGGACATAAGCAATCTCGTCGAAACAAGTAAAATTGTATGTGTTGCGCTTTTATTTTTTGGATATTTGCTTGATTATTCTTTGTACTACTGTTGACTACTGTGTGTAACATCGTACAAAGGTTCCGGTCTATAGGACGATATCAATTTAAACCATACCTTTAGCAAAAATGTTAAGGCTCTGTTTGGGAAAAAAATTATTTCTAGTTTTTTGTTTTTGTTTCTGATATTTTTTTAAAACAAGCACCATAAACATGTTTGTGTTACTATTTGTCTTTATAAAATACATAATCAATTCCACTAGTTTACGGGAATCCTAGAAACATAAAAATCGTGCTTTCATTTGTTTTGAAAACACTTTCGACAATCCAAAAAATAAATAAACAAAAATTATTATAGTCACCAAACACATATGTTTTGTTTTTATTTTTTAATAAATAAACAAAAACTCATTTCTTGTTTTTCATAAATAAAAATAAAAAATTGACAACTTTACCAAACAGAACCTAATTTTGTAACTCACACGAGTTCCGCAATACCGAAGTACTATACAGCACTCGACAGGACCACAAGCTATTGTTCTCCATAATGTATAACGTACGGGAGAGTTAGGCGAGAGTTGGTATATGAGACTCATGGACTATGATGGCTCGTGACTAGGACTGGACAGCAACAATATATGGACCCTAGTCTCAACAATGTTAGAGCCGGGCTTGTTCCAATTTTTGATTGTTTGGATCTTGGAATCAATCTTTTTCCAGGAAAATTCACAGCACCCGACATTTTGGATCTTTCCCCACTTTTGTGATTTTATTACTTCTGGATCACTAATATGTAATATTTGTGGCTCGAGGAGTTCCTGCCATTTGAATCAAAGTTCGTATAGAATTGTAATCATTTTGGAAAGTCCACTCGAATAATTTCATGTTGATCGTATGGTTGTCGTACCGTGTGTCCTTCAAGTTTGGCCAAACGCTGCTATAAGGTCCCTTAGCCACCACACGAGGGTTTTTAGAGTGCCGCCTGATCATACACGTTTTAGGAGCACTAAATAAAAAATAAGCAAGTGACAGTTGTTGAAATAGTCTCAAGAAAAATAAAATGATTGGTATACTTTAATATCGTTAGACTAGAATCATTTAGAGGTGTCAAATGGGCCGTGCCGTGCCGGCACAGCCTGTTTAACTCCGTGCTTTGTGTCGTGTCGTGTCGTGCCGGCCTGTTTACAGTATTTACTCAAATCATGTCGTGCCGTGCCGTTTGTCAATCGTGTCATGCCATGCCGTGCCAGCCCATTTACGTAAAACTGTGTCGTGTCATGCCGTACTGTTTGCCAATCGTGTCGTGCACTAACTGTGCTTCGTGCCGTGCCGTGCTGGCCCGTTTATAGTATTTACTCAAATTGTGTCGTACCGTGCCGTTTGTCAATCGTGTCGTGCCGTGCCGGCCCGTTTACTTAAATCGTGTCGTGTCGTGCCGTGCTGTTTGCCAATCGTGTCGTACGCTAACCGTGCTTTGTGCTGTGCCGTGCCGTGCCGGCCCGTTTACAGTATTTACTCAAATCGTGTTGTGCCGTTTGTCAATCGTGTCGTGCCGTGCCGGCCCGTTTACTTAGATCGTGCCGTGCCATTTGCCAATCGTGTCATGCTGTACTGGCCCGTTTTCTTAAATCGTGTCGTGCTGTTTGCCAATCGTGTCATGCTGTGTTGACCCGTTTTCTTAAATCGTATCGTGTCGTGCTGGCCCGTTTGCCAATCGTGTTGTGCTGTTTTCAATCGTGTCAAGCCGTGTTGGCCCGTTTACTTAATTATGTCGGGTCGGACCGTGCCATTTTAAGTCATGTTGTGCCGGCACACTGCCAACCAATTTTCATCCGAACCATGTTTAAAGTAGGACAAAACAAAAATAAAATGATACAAAAGATGTTTCGTAGGTGCAAACTTATTCACTAACAAAAACAAACCAAATATTTTTAACCAAATAAAAATTGATAATTTTTTAAAGGTAAACAAATGATTTTTTAAAAACATAATTTTTTAAGAAATTATTTTTAAAAAAAAATTAAATATCTTAGTTGTTTATCTTTAATTTTTTAAAGGACAAATATTTTTTACCGAATTGAAATTGTTTACTTTTTTTTTAAAATAAAAAAAAAGTCATTTGGCTTATTTAATTTTTTTTTGTTTTTTCGTACCTCGTGCCGTGCCCTTTCGTGCCTGTGCCGTGCCATGTCGTGCCCGTGCTCGTGCCTGCCTAGAACCGTGTCGCGCCATGCCGTTCCTATCCACCTTCCGCGCATGTGCCCGTGTTGTGCCTATATACGACCGTATCGTGCCATGCCAGGCCAACTTCCGTGCCTTGCCCGTGCTATGCTGCCCACTCCCGTGCTTGTGTCATGCCCTCGGCCCACTAAAACCGTGCTGTGGCGTGCCGTGCTAGGCCAAGACCGTTTGTGACGTGTTGTGCCGCGCCAGCACGGCCCATTTGACACCTCTAGAATCATTTCAATATAGAAGTGTAATATATTGAAAATCAAAAATCTTACTATGATACAATAAGTATACGTTCTGATAAAAAATATATGTCTATTAAGCCGGCTCTCCCGGAGTTTTAATCCTTGCTTTGCCACTGAACTAGAGTCTCTCATAGGAAACCCCGGCCAAATTTGCCGTGAGGAAATCCTTCACTCCATCCGGAGGGGTCATCATCAACACCATCTAATCTCCATGGTTCGCTCCCATCTTATCTAATCTATCCGCCACTTTGTTGCCATCTCAGAGAGTATGCTGTGTTTCATGGTTTTATCAGGTGAAGCATAAAAAAAGACAACGCAAGTAGGAAGCCCAACTGGGTTAAACCCATGGGCCTCGAACCTTACATTATGAAAGCCCACACGTTAACAAGGGACCTCGTGGCCCAAAACATCCGGCTGAATGTTTGATGGTTGTACAGTTGTTGTAGGCGTCTCTCTCTCTTCTCTTCTCCCTTCAAATCTCAAGGGAAAATGACGGCTCATGATGTATTTTGATAATTAATATCCGTCAAGAACAAATTAAGAACATTTGTTAATGCTGAAAATGTCATTGACATGTATTAATTATTAAAACACTCCATTGACCGTCATTTTTCCAAATCTCAATGGAAGAAACTAACATTAGGTTTAGAAATGAATTAGGGATGGTAAGAATATCGATGGAAACCAAAATAAAAAGTCTAGCAAAACAAATTTAAAAAGTATAACTTTGGATACAACTGTATTCAGAGCCATTCGATGCATGGACCAGTGGCTAAGTTATTGTGGGGCCGGAGGGTCCCTAGCTCCACTCATTTTTTTATTCCCAAGTATAGTTTGCATGCATTTGGTAGATATTTTTAGAGTAAAATTTCAACCAGAATTGAAAAGTGAAAACAACTTCTATCTTGAGCACATTAAATTATGGTGAATGATACTACGTGATAACAGTACCGAGTGTCGTTGAATGATACGGTAACGACAGTACTCAAGATTAACTCCTTGAAGTTATCCAAATCATTTTGTAAAAACTCAAGTGACCAGGATTAATCTCGAAAAATTATTGTTCCAAAATATCTTTTATCGTTTGGCCCTATCAACTTTGATTTCTAGCCCCACCACTAATATGGCTCATATGTATTGAGCGGACACAATCTATCTATCTATCAATATCCTAAGAGGATGTAGTCTACCTTCTAAACCCTCCAAACCTCCAATTCTAATTTCCTAGATTTTCCATTTTTTAAAAAAATAAAAAAACCCACGTTCACCACTTTTCCCATTCACCCCCTCCTTCCTTTCCTCCTAAAACACCTGCCCGTTACAAAACACCTACCTGTTACGAAAAAAAAAAAATTACTCCCACGTTCACCCCTCCCTCCTTTCCTCCTAAAACACCTGCCCACTAAAAAAAACCCCACGTTCACCACTTTTCTCTTCTCCTCTGATTTAATCTCCTCGTTCTTTAATTAATTAATCCTCACCAATGCAACTCTTCACTTTTCCTCTTCTCTAATCCTCACCATTTCTGTAATGCTGTCAAAAGGGGAAGTTAAAAATCAATTCATAAGTAGTAAGTCCACCGCTTTTTGTCACATATCTTCACTTCCCCACAGTTTCTTTCCTAATTAACAGAATTGTTTCAACTTTTTTATTATGTAGATTTTGAAAGCAAAAGGCTATGTTTAAGAACTACACCGAATTAGCCAATTAGGAGATTGCTCAATTCACTACAACGTTTGTTTTAAGTTCTCATCAATTGCTCAAAGATTTTAATTTTTTTTTTGTTGTATTCATGCATTTTTATTGCCTCTTTGTTTAATATTCTCACATTCACTTTCCTAATGTTGTTTCCACTTTTTTGTCTCTAGATTTTGAATAAAAGGTTGTGATCAACAACGTTTGATTTCAGTGCTCATCAATTGTCTCTAGATTTTGTTTAATAGTCATGCCCTTTTTTCAGGATAATTTCATGCCCTCTTTATGTTACCAAAAATGAAAAATCTAGAATGCTACAAACACTCCTATCAGCCACAACTTTTTTACATATGTGTAGGGCTCATTCCACAATGCTAGCTTCTGGTGCACAAAAAAACGGAAAAAAGAGAGGTCAAACTCAATTTTTTTTCAATTGTCCCGTTTATTGAATGGGGACAACGCTACTCAATACCCTACAAAACTAGAGTTCAACCCGTTCTATGCACAGACAATACTAACCCATTTTAGCGTTGTACCCATTCGATGCACGGGACAATTAAAAAAAGTAGGTTCGAATGAGCACAATGTCATAACGGATTAATTTTATCCGTACATAGAACTAGTTGAACACTAGTTATATCTAAAATTGTGTGGTGGTGTTGTGTTCCTAGAATTGAGTGGATATAAATCAAGAGACCTTTTTCCAGATCCAATGAACCATTAAGACAATAAAGTATAACAAGCCCACGTAACATAACGCTTATGGGTGCAGTTGTCCTAGTCCATGCCATGAGTGTCCAAGCATGTGAGCTCTTTAAGTCCTCGTTAAGAAACAATTTCTGAAATGAAAATGAATAATCAAACCTGCAAACCAACCTAACATATGGGACCCATATATGTTGAATCAATGCTTATGTGACCTTTCATCATCCTCCTCCTTATAAAAGAAAATTTGATTTGGGCATTCCTAGTTTAATTTTCATTGTTTATAAATATATATAGAAGAAAAATTGACATTCCCCTTTTATTTTGGTTCTTATCACGTTATCAGCAAATTAGCAATGTACTCCTTCACTATTTAAAGCTATTGGATTTTGACCAGAAGCAAAAAAGATTGTATGTCAATATTCTTTCGCATCTCGTAAAGTCATTACATGTCAATATGTCATTACACGTCAACGGACAAAAGAAGACATAACAAAATATGTGATTGTCACCGATTTTTTTTGGGTCGCCTTTATATCTAGAAGAATTAGTTAGTTAGTATATTAGTTCACAAGGAATTCAGAAATTATTCATAACCCTGGACATCGGTTGCACCCCTCATGGGGCTCGAACTCACGCCTCTACAGGGGAGGCAAATGATAATACTAACTTGACAAGCTTGACTTCTCGATTATCACCGAATTAACTGGGTAAGACATGACACTACTTTTCTTGTCACCAGCAAGAATAAGAACAATTGATTTCAAGTTCATTAATTTATAGTCAAGAAATTCATGCATTTATGTTTTCAGTTTTTTTCCAATGTTATCATCAAAGAATTAAAGGAACAGATTCAATTCAACGTAATCTAAAATAGCATATACTTCGAAATTAAATTAGCTAACCCAAGTTTATACTTCTCAATGTTCTCATAGCCTTGAAAATTGAAATCCAACTCCTTTACGAACACTCAGAATTAGTACTATTTAATTCGTACATAGTTTCACTAAAATATACAAAAACCCTTTAGAATTAACAGGATCAATTACTTCAAATCCACTACCAACACTGGTCAGTCTCCCAATTCCGGCGAGGATAACCGGTAAACCCCGAAACGGCCGCCGCCATTGCCGCCGAATTCGCGGACAGATTCCCAAACCTCTGACGTACGCTAAAAAGATCACGGTCATAAACAGCACGCTTGTTGGGATCCGACAGTGTGGAGTAAGCCGCATGAATCTTCATGAATTCAGCCGACGACGTGTCTCTGTGGTTGACGGCGGCCACGTCGGGATGACACGTCCTAGCCAGTTTCCGGTACGCCGCCTTAATTTCGTGGCCGCTGGCGCCCATGGGAATCCCCAAAACCTCGTACAGGGACAGAGCTGGCGAAGCCATGTCAGCACTGAGAATACCAATACTAGTAGTGGTGGTGTATGCAGCAACAAGATTTGGTCGTCGGAAATTGACGCACGGCGGAGACAGAGGTGGTCTGGTGGCGTGGGTTTTTGGAATCGAGTGAAGTGATGAATATCCAAGAAATGAATTTGAGGAGGAAACAAACATTAACTGGTTTGGATGATCTTATGGGTTTGAGAGAATGTTAGGGGACTATGGTAGCATAGCTTATGTATATATAGGCATAGGAACGAGGGAATTTCACTTCAGTGTGTTTGAATAAATCCTCAACTCAGTGTACAAATAGAATAAAGGATTGTAATACGAATTCCGTTGGGCTCATTCACTCTATTGTTATTATTTATTTGTCTGGCTAGACCTACGTAGATACACAAGCAAGCAAGACACGAGCTGATCGCCGAGAGCTAGGTTTGGCGGGAGATTTGAGTTGATAGAACAAAATCGATACTCCTAAGTAGTAATTTAACCTATTGATCCACTAGCGTTCGATTTTTGAGGATTTTTTTTATTTTTATTTTTAAAAACTGTTCTGTAGTGCTTATCCACTAGATGTTGTACCGGGCTGAGTCAGCCACTGTTCATTTGGATAGGAAATTATTCTTAGGTCCCACGTCTTCCCCAATCCATAGATTGAGGAGCCTTGGACTGGTAGTTATCCCATGTTTGGACAAAATTTTTAACCAAGGGTTACATCGAACCATTTTTTTTTTCTTGGGCAAAATTATTCCTAGTAGCTTTTATAGGCTGGATTAAAGTCTTGGTGAGCTCATGAACGCTTTTGTTTATCCCATTCCTAAGTAAACGAGACAAATATGTTAGCTTGACTTAGAGTTTTCTATCATGGTAAATTTTTTGTTTTTATTTCCTATTTGAAATGGGTAACTCTAGTTGTTCGGCCGATTAAAAAAAATATGCTAGTTGTTCGAAAGAAAATCATTTGATGTAGTGTACACTTTTTATTTAGCAAAGATAGAAGATGATTTCTCTATTAAAGCATTTGTACAAGCATGATATGACTTGATATTTTACAATTACAAATGATATGCATGCACACAAAAGATTTGTATACCTTGTGTTTGTTATTCTCTTAAAATATTCGTAAGTACGTAAGCAAATAGAGTTTTTAAACTTAGATTACGCAATTTAATTCACCACAGTACAATATATTTTCCTCCTCAAGATTTCTAACATTTTGGGGGTGAACGAGGCTGTGATTATTACTACTCCATTGTAAAAGAGCGAGAAACAAAGATACTTATTATCGCTAATTTCTATTACTTCATCTGTTTTACATACATACATATATATATATATATATATATTATAAAACAAAAGATAATCATTCTACCCTACCCTACAACTTGTGAGTAGCAAAGGTTGAGGATTAGCACAAGACCCTACGCCTATCACATCAAGCAATCCGAAGATCGGATAAGGCTTTGCACTGTGTGTGGTTAATTTTCTGTAACACATGGATCCAGTATCATTCATTACATTCCATCGCTTTCTTTGAAAAACATATCTGCTGTATTGTAGGTTTGTGATTCTAGTTAGTGATAATGTCAAAATTATTCGACCATTTAGACAAAGCTTCCTTTCATGATTAACATGGAGATTCTTCTTTTCTATTTTATTTTATGCTATTTTATAAACTTCTTCGAACACAAATCCCGAGTATTTGAATGTGTTCTTTAATTTTACAATGTAGAAAACATTTTTTCTCATATAGCTTCACATTCCCATTTCTACTAAAGATCCCTGCCATCCAACCGAGCCTTATCAATCTTGGCATTTCCAATATTTAGTGTACCCAATTCCAACTATTCATAAAAGGTAAGATTTCCTCCTTATTTTATACTCCTGTATGCTATTTCATAGTCGCAAGTGGAGTGAAGTGCAGTTGATGCCTCATTTATACTCTGATGCATATGGACATGGTTCGATCTCTATGAACACTCATCACCCTCCCCAAAGTACTTAACATAAAGTATTTTTTTAGTAGTGCTACAGACACAAAATCGTGATACAGATATACTCAGATTAGATCTTTTCGATGCACTTGTACACAACATGATGCATGTGAGAATCACATGCACTGAGAGACAATGAACGCATCTATGTCTAGATTTGTATCTAAGACATTTGTATTCAAAGCCATTTTGGAAAAATGATGGTTTAGGACGTGTTTTGATAATTAATATTTGCCAAGGAAATACTGAGAACATTTGTTAATATTGAAAATGTCCTTAACTGGTATTAATTATCTAAACACGTTATTGGCCCGTTATTTTCCCAAGCATTTTCTTTGTCTCAGGCCCAACGGGTTCGTTTTATGACAGTCCACGAGAGACACAACATAGGCTTGGACTGGATTTCAATTTCGGCCCAAATTCTTTCGGAGCCCGGAAAAGGTCCACTTTTCAAAGTCCAAATGACCCATTTGGCGGTGACCTCTGCGCGCAAAAATGGGGAGCAAGAAGAAGAGAAAGAGAGGGGTGGTGCTGGTGGAGAGGCCAACCATACACCCTCGAAACAAGTACTCCGACAACCCACCCGACTTCGCCCAATTAGCCTCTCTGTACCCTTCTTTTGAACCCTTTGTTTTCTACTCTCATGACGGTCGACCCAGAATCGACTGGACCGACTTCGATGCCACCCGAGAGCTCACTAGGGTTTTGCTCCTCCACGATCATTCCCTCAATTGGTACTCTTCCCATCTACTTTTAAAAAGTGTTTCTTTCCAGGTTTAAGGGTGTTGGTTTAGTTCTTGTTCTTGTTTGTTTTTCGTGCCTTTGTAAAATGCTGACAACAGCATAGGCTGCCTATCCTGTGGTTTAAAAAGTATGTTGAAATGTGTGAAAAGGGAATAGGAGTATTGAGAAAATATATTGAAATATGTGAAAAGAGTATAGGAGTATTAGAAGGAGTATTGAGAAAGTATATGGAAAATGTGAAAAGGGTATAGGAGTATTGAGAAAGTGTGAAAATGTGAGCTGAATTTATGGAATTTGTGGCATTAGTTTACAGTTGACGGGTACTGGCATGACCCCTTAATTTTTTCTCTTATTGGTTTTTCAAAAAAAATGTAGGTGAAGGAAAGAAATTGAAAAAGTAAATTTGGAACCAATACCCAGAATTTGGTTTTAACCAAACAATTGACGGTTCCCTAATGTTTCTCTTCTGGAAATGTTAGAACGTTTTTGTATCTAAATTGAGCAGCGCTCAGTAGTCTAGCAATGAATGTGACTAGTAGAAGATTGAAAATCTCTGCTGAGATGTCTGATTCTCGAGCAATGGACGTGACTATTAAAAGATTAAAATATCTCTGCTGTGATGTTCAGGAATCAGACATTGTTTCTTGCTGTAGGTTTTGGGCTGTGACTTTAGTGAATCCATAAGTTTCAGTCTTGTATTAAGGGCATTATTGACTTGTGGTTATTTAAGAGAAATGTAACTTGTAGGTGGATTCCTGATGGGCAGCTCTGCCCTACTGTGCCAAACAGATCTAACTACATTCACTGGATTGAAGATCTATTGTCATCCGATATTATTACAAACACTCATGCTAAAGGCGATGGTGAAGTTGTAAGAGGTTTTGATATTGGAACTGGGGCCAACTGTATCTATCCGCTTCTAGGTGCATCCCTTCTGGGATGGAGTTTCGTCGGGTCAGGTAGCTTCACTGGAACCTTTATTTTAATTTCTGAAGTAAATTTCACCAGAAAATGTTTGCAAATGGTACACGTTAAGTAGTGGCCAATTATTGCTGAACTTTGTCACAGATGTGACTGATGTTGCATTGGAGTGGGCGGAGAGAAACGTGAAAAATAATCCGCACATTTCTGGTTTAATTGAAATTAGAAAGGTTGAGAGTGGCAAGATGACATCTTATGGGGAAGAGTCATGTGAAGGCCAGCTGGTTGACAGTGGAAGCAATACACTCACACATGAAATTGAGGCTAGAAATCCGGAGCCTGATATTCTACGTCCACTCGAATTGCATTCAAATGTGAATAAGAGTTATCATGGACCCCCTGTACTTTATGGCGTTGTCAGGGACGGAGAGGAATTCGACTTCTGTATGTGTAATCCTCCATTTTTTGAGTCAATGGAGGAAGCAGGGTTAAATCCAAAAACGTCATGTGGTGGGACCCTAGAGGAGATGGTTTGTCCTGGTGGAGAGGAAGCTTTCATCAGCCGTATAATTCAGGATAGTTTTGAATTGAAGCAGTCTATCCGGTATCTTATATACCCTGTTTTGATTGATCTTTAATCGTGTTTCATAAAAAATCGGTACTGAATTCTACACTTCCTTTGTAGGTGGTACACATCAATGGTTGGAAGGAAATCAAACATGAAGATCCTGATGTCAAAACTTCGTGAGGTTGGAGTAACTATAGTTAAGACAACTGAATTTGTTCAAGGCCAAACTTGCCGATGGGGGCTAGCATGGTCATTCATGCCTCCTGCCAAGAAAGTGTTATCATCTCATGTCGCCGAGAAGAGTGTGCTCTCTTTCGTGCTTGAGGTCTGGATACCTTTTTCCTATTTTGCATGGTCAATCATGTCACTTGTGTCCTCATTTGATGAGGATGCTGTAGTGTTGAAGCTGTTTTGTATCCCCATCACAACCGTTAGACGATGAATGGCCTGTCTCATTCCTTAATTTGCTTGGTAGATGCCGTGTGTGCACTAATTTGCTCATAGGCTGGTGGAAGCAATTGTTTGTTGCCATACACTTGCCTAAAACCATTTAGATGCCCATGAAGTCTGGTAATTTCGATACAATGGGTGAAATAGCTTCTGTTTGGAGTTTAGATACCTACCCTAATCGTATATTTCAAAGTCTGGATCTTTTGGCAGTTTGAGTGTTTCAGATTATTATTTTTATCAGTGTTTGAGTGTTCCAAATTATCACTGTGTGCCTGTGCAGTCGTGGATGCATTATAGATGTCTTTTTGGAGCAATCAGTGTACTGCAAAAGTTCAATTATATTTTTTTGCATCTCTTTGATCATTTTCCACCCTTTCTTCTGTCAATATGTAATTTCATATTTCAATTTCTATGACTTGACAGGGTCTTCAACGCCAATACAGTGCAATACATGTGTTGCAATCTGTGGAAACCTTTTTCTGTGGTGCTGGTGCAACTTGTAAATCAAATGCTTCTGCATTTACCCTTGATGTATGCTCTTGTACTTTTCCTTGTTATTTTTGTTACAGTGTGATAACTCAAACAGTCAAACTCATACTTGACAGATCACTGCTTCTAATGATCATTTTGATGCAATCTTGAAGAATGAGCTAAGTAATCTCAGTGAACCTGCACCTTGCCAGTATAAGGAAGTTGTGCCCAATGGGTCAGGTCCTCTTCCACTGAATGACATTTCTCTTCGTATAACGGTTAGTTGTCTCAAGGATAGGTTTGATTTTCTGCCTTCTGTCGCTGAAAACTTATATCCGATTGTGAATATTTTTTATTTGTAGGTCTTTCAACAAATTCCAGGCACGCTTTTGCTCAGAGGTTCATTGCAGCATCGAGAGAGCCCAGCTGCAGGTTTTGCCGTACCTATTACTTGATATAGTTCCAATGATACTCTCTCGACCATGGACCATGGTTTGCGTTTCTATTATCACGTCACTTCTACTTCCTCCTAGTTTTGTTATCCTGTAAAGCCCATAATGGAGAAGCATACTCGTGTTTCAATGGAAAGAATCCTTGTTTCAAACTATATAGGGTTGCAAGTTAGATCATATTATAAGCGATCATCCTAATTTTTTTATTTTTTATTTTGGGG
>BPLS01031535.1:35124-76216 GCA_019656275.1 Rhododendron kiyosumense
CGCTGCTTTTCGGCCTTTAATCACTCTATGTAGTTCAGGAGACTAGAAAAATGGAAATGCGGACCTGGATCGAAATCATTATTGAATGATGCTTTCAAGCCTTCAGATTAACGCAAACCACATGTATTTCAACCAGTACGTGATACATATATTGCACACCAATAAACACCGTGAACATTTTTACACACGCACACATGTACACAATCACAAAAAGGCCCCCACCAACAACTCTCTGAATATCCTCATTTACGCAAAAAAAAAAAAAAAAAAAAGGAAGAAGAAGCAACAACGATCAAGATCCTGGGCAAGATCATGATCTAGTCTGGGGAGAATTACTGAGAAGAACAAGCGGCCGTGGGAAACCAATACTCCAGTAGATTATCTTCAGGCCTTAGCTTCAATCCTTGCATGTGTTAGCCCGACGCAAGCATCAACGAAATCCTCATCAATAAAATCAGTAGACAAGATCTGCAGCCGGTCAGCACAGCCCCTGGAGGAGCACTGAGTTATGAAAAGCCGAGCATACCCATGGATTCGACCCGTCACCGGTTTAACACACAACACCGGGTTATCTGCTTGAGGCGTTACTGTATTCTCAACCCGGTAAAAGAATTTCCTGGACACCACTGGGGGCTGCTCGCTCAAATGCTTCAAATTGCTCTCAAACTTTGTTGATGGCAAGTCTGTGTCAATCCAATTATCCTTCAAATACCCACTACTCCATAGCGGCCCTCCGGCCCTTGGCTGAGGTGACTTTCTTGGCTTCCAAACGCAAATAACTCTCTTTGGCAACAACTCTGCAATTGTCTTCTCAAACACATGATCATCCTGGTGAATCAGGAACTCGCCAAGTTGATCCTCCAAGTACTTGTCGAACTCGGGCGGATCCTCATGTCCAAACTCGGTTCGGATCTCCAGAATTATGACCTCTGATTGGGTCTCTGACAAGAACCTCTTGATGTCGTTGATTACGATGTCCACGCTATAAGTAAGGAGGATTCCGTGACAAACTCGACGATCCTCTTGGATTCGGATATCAATAACACGGGCCCCACGTACGAGCTGATGGTATATGGACAGGGATTGGCATTGGGCAAAGGGGCGAGTGATGAATGGTACTCCAATCTTGTTGGTGGCCGAGTCGTGCGTCCCCGGCCATACAATCTTGTTGATGTGGACCTTCTCTGGGTTGAGGCCAGACATCCAGTTCTTCCGATCAGGAGGGCGGTAGTCGCAACCTGGGAACTCTTTTCCACAGCCTTGTTGAAGATCGCATAGGGTTTTCTTCTGAGTTGAGATTGCTTTCCGGCGTTCCACCTGTTTGGAGACCTGGCCACCCATTGTTGAGATCAGAGGAAGAGGAGGAGAATTCTGAATTCCTCCTCTTCTTTTCTGGCTCCTTTCTTCTTCTCCTTTTGTTGAAAAAAAGGGAATGCGTTTGGGGGTTTTAATAAATGCATCTTTAACGGATGGTGGTTTCACTGTGACCTTTTCAATTATTATCCTTCAATATGATGACATTAGACTTCCAGTTTCGTCTGGTTTTTGGTTGGTTGACAGGTTGGAATTATTGATAGGGAGTCATAACAGATATTTCTCCTTGGTTGGTCCACTTGTTTGGCTGTAGATAGCTATCACAGCTGACAGCTTTTTTAGGTGATGATCTTTATGTATGGTTTCCTGTCTTTGTACCTAAATGTAATCCTAAAGTCACCAAAAATGGATTTACACCTCATAACCTCAAAGCTACGGGCTATTGCCAGGATTTAACTGTTCCAAATATCCTTAATTGTAGCCCACACTAATTATGGCCTTCCCATGGTTGGTTCTAATGCCAATAATTAAAGGAATTAGTTTAAAATGGGTCAAAGTCTACCAAGTATTATGTATGCAAATATGTGTATAAGAATATATGGAATGAAATAAATAGATAAACTGTACCGACCATAGACATCATCATATCATCTGACAGCGTCTGTGTAAATCCTCACAAATATAAACAACAGCAAGCACCAAGAGTTTACGGAACTAAAGCAAGCAATGACCACAGGTTTTTTTTGGAAAAACAGTGACCACAGGTTCAATCACAATAAAAACAGTCCCTTTTCTGGCAACTGATCAAGCAATGAGATGTTATAAGACGCAATCCAATAGATAAAAGGGTCATTAGAAAGAAGGAATTACGAACCCGAAAAAGATCAAATTCCATGTGCTTAAGCGAGGTGGGTCGTGGGAAGTATGATTGAAAATCAAGAGGTCCCTTGAGGAGGATATTCTGATCCTTTCCCTATCAGACAAGCAAGAAGATTTTGGGAACAGGTGAATAATTTGCGGCAGAGTTTGACACGTCCACATGCTATGATAACAATTTTTCATTCCCCTTTATCTGCCACGTCACACGTGAATAATTTGCTGCAGAGCTCAATAATATCTTCAAGCTTATAGGCCATAGGTCCACATCAAATGTTATGACAAAACACGTGTTAGGCAACAGAGGAGCAGGCCTGAACTCAACCCAAAATCAGCTGGTTAAAGACAAGCCCCAATCATATTGGAATAAAGATACAGGCTAACAGCAGTTGAGTAAAGGTTTCCAAGCCAAGTAGTAAGAATATAAATTAACATAAAGATGAAAGTTAAATTGTTCACATATCCTTAATTACCTGTTTATGGTACTACGATCATTTGTAGATGTTCTGAGAGTACTTTCTCTGATTTCCTTTCCTCTTGTACATTCGAATGCCATAGCCTGGGAAGGGATGTCTTTCGTGTGACTCGCACCCTTAGCCTCCTAATGAGGAGTGAAAATTCTTTCATAAAAATTGTACTTCGAAAAAACAGAGTTAGGCTTCAAGAAAGGACTACCCTTAAATCCAGAAATGGATGCATTCGTAATGAATTACACAATTTGGTTAATGCAGCGAACGAGATAATCTGACTTCCATGCGAAGAACATTCGGGAAACAAACAATGACACGAGGAAGCAAAACGTAGGTCATCCCATCTATCTAAATATCTCAGGCTTCGGAAATAAAGAAGGGAACTTATAACTATACGGTTGTGAATATTCATCTTATGGAATCTGGAAAGCAGTGATCTTTAGTGACAGCAGGCCCAGCATGCCTGCCTGTTTTTCAGAATAAAAACAACATGTTACAAATTTGAATGGAGGTATACGCACTTGGAAAACAAAAATGACAGAAGTTTAGCCCCCAGTATCACGTAATTAGGCATCATCTTCCATCTGCGCTGCTAAAAGTTCCAAAACGGAGCATATTTCCTCATTCGAAGGGTGCAACCTATCTGATACAGTAAAAGCATGATGTTTGTTTCTGATTTCTACCCAACAAATGGCCCGTTCCTTCTTCACGCATCTCTTATTCATGAGATGTCTCACCTTCTCCACAGACGCCCAACTCCCAAGGGCAGAATATATACTTGACAGAAAGACATAGGCTGCAGAGGATTGAGGCTCTAATTCAATAAGCTTTTCAGCTGCTTTTCTGCCCAACTCTAAGTTTCCGTGAATCCTACAAACACCAAGTAAGGCATTCCACACCAGACCCTCAGCTTTAAAAGGCATCTTTTCAAGCTCGTTCATCAATTCATCAAAACGTCCAGCTCGACCCAAGAGATCGGTTAAGCATGCATAATGCTCTTGGTCAGGTACAATGCCATGATCACAAGTCATTGAATGAAAACAAGCAAGCCCCTCTTCTATACGACCAGAGTGACTGCATGCATTGAGTATGACAACAAAGGTTATCCTATCTGGTTTAACATCTGATCTTACCATGTCATCATACATCTTTGTTGCTGCTTCACCGTAGCCATGCTGTGCTAAGGCTGATAACATCGTGTTCCATAGCACACAGTTTTGCTTATTACCCATAATATCAAAGACGTGCCTCCCGTCTCCCAAACTCCCGCACTTAGAATACATGTCAATAAGAGAACTGATGACTATCGTGTTTGGCCTAAAACCAGTTCGTGTCAAATAAGCATGAATTTGCTTGCCAAGCTTAAGTGAAGCTATACTGGCACAAGCGCAAAGACAACTGCTGAAAGTAAATTGATCTGGTCTAAATCGAAGCAACATCATCTTTGAGAACATTTCAAGGGCCTTGTTTCCCATACTATTCTGAGCATACCCAGCGATCAAAGCAGTCCACGACACAGGGTTCTTCTCAGGCATTGCGTCAAACAATTCACTAGCCTCTTGCATATCACCGCACTTGGCATATCCTGAGACTAACGTAGTCCAAGCAAGGACATCCCTGACACCCATCTCATCAAACAATTTCCTTGCATCACTCATCTTCCCACATTTGGCATAAGCATCAACGGCAGAACTAGAAAGAACCACATTCGACAAGAACCCGGCAACCAAAACCTGACAATGAACCTGCCTGGTAAGTCCCAGTTCCTTCAACTTCACACAAACCGTAAAAACACCAGCAAAGCTAAACTCACTAAACCCAATAGCCGACCTCCTGAAATCTAAATAAAACATCAAAGCCTCATAGCAACACCCACTTTGCGCATACGCAACCACCATCGTATTCCAAGACACAACATCTCTCTCAGGCATTTTATCAAACAACCTCCTAGCGGGTTTAATCATCCCCGATTTCGCATACCCAGAAAGCATACTATTCCAAGAATACAAATTTCTCGCAGACATTTTATCAAACACCTTGCGTGCTTCCACGTGCTCGTCACATCTGCAGTAGAACTTGATCAAGTGGTTGGACAGCAACGTGTCGGGTTTCTTCCGACCAGTGACTTTCAAATGGAGGTGAACCAATTTACCTTCTTTAAGAGAGTGAGAATTCGCACACTGTTGTAAGAGGAAAGCTAGAGTTTGAGAGTCTAGGCGTTGACCTTTGCGTGCCAAAAGGTCTAGAGAATCAACGGCTTGTGAGAGGTGGCCTTGAGAGCAGAGTCTGAAGATGGCCTGGACGACGCAGGGTTTGCTAGTGGGTTTGAGGAATCGAGGTGGGAGCATTGCATAAGGACACCATGTGAGGCTGTGTTGTTCGTCTGTATCGGCGGTTACGAGTGATCGGCTCCGGCGAGCATTGGCGGCTGTGATGAGTGACGATGAGGATCTACGGATGGTAAGGTAGACCGAGATTGGGGATTGTCTGTGAGTGTCTTCACAGGGGCGAGAATTAGTGGCCAATAGAAAGTTACCACGACATTAACAAAGGCAGAACATTTAGTCAAATACTCCTTCAATTGAGCATTTCATTTTGTGCTCACGCTATCAATTTTTCGATTTTGCAAATTTCAGTACCTTTTTTTTTAGAAGAGTCATTCATTCACCATAAGCTTATCGGGCAAACAAAGTTCAGAACGGATACAGGAAAGAACCAAAGCAATCTAAACGTCGATCCGGCATCTACTGCCGAAGCAAGCTCCGTGATAATGCCAGTACATAAAAATCAATCTCAGTTTAGATTACAAAGAATTTAGAGAATCAGAGCAAATTCTAGTACTTGGAAAGACTTTTAAAAGACGTTTTTTTTGTTCGCGCTCACACTTTTGATCATGCTCATTATCCGAATTAGGGCACAGCCATCTCATACTGTCACACACATATGCCACTCTCACTAACATTATTCAAGTTGATGCGTCAATGCTGATGTGCCAATGTACATGAGGAGAAGCCTTTAGAGCAATGACCTAAAAATTCAATAATCTCTCTTTCAACAAACACGCACCAATTAACTTATCAATTGTCTCTAATGACAATATTATAAACAAATTGGTAGGAATACAATTTTAGCGTAAATGCATGGAGTATCTAAGTTTAGATAAAAATTGGTTCCGAATTAGTTTTTTTTTTTCCCCTTCCATTTAGGTTTATTGGGTATGAAATAAGAATGTGGAACCACTATGATAGTAACGATTATCTTAACGGTTGAAAAAGATAACCTTTTGAAATTATCTTAGTCTTGGAAATGGATATGGAGTACAATTTTTTTTAGCGTAGTTAAACTTTCACGCACAAGAATTGTGCATCAAAACACGAGGTAAGACACTATCCATAGCAATCTTTCTTTCTTTTTTTGATTAGTCAAGAAACGAAACAAAAAACAATTAAGAAAGACAATCCTTCAAAAGAAGGCTAGCCAAACCAGGCGGAATACAACCTAGGGGGCCAAACAACCTATTCTCCAAATAGCTACTATCTAGTGAGCTGCAATCTATTATTATACTAGTATTGCCTAAGTTCATAATCAAATAAATTGAAACATTTAGTGTAACACGAATTTAAACATGACGTTCAAACGATAAAAATAAAGCTATTTTGGAGTTGAATTAAAAACACAATTAACCTATCTAATTGAGGACCAAACCTACTACAGTACAACTAACATTGCCATTGAATTGTGAATCCATCCATATGTGATCCATTCATCCCATGAACAAATTGAACGGTGTTCTTTGTGTGGTAAATGGACATGTGGTTAGTTAATAATTGATTACGTTTAGACAAAGTCCACAAAGGGAAAGGATCCAAAAGCAAAATACACAACTCGATCACATCAACGGCCCAAAGTTGTCCCAAAAGTTGTTTACAAGTGGCACGCCTAAATAAGCACAACCTGCCCTGCAAAACAGGCAACCTTTTTCCCCAATTGCCGTCGCCGTCATGATAAAATCGATACATAAATAAATAAATAAAATTACCCAACTCTTTTCAAGCCGTACGATCCCGAGGAACTGGCTTTCCCGTCCGTCGATCAAACTCTTATCCCTAATTCATCCGACTGGTTTACTGGTACACGTTTGGCGTCGAGATTAGAAGAGAGAGTAAATAAACCCCCCAAATAGAGAGAGAGAGACAACCAGATCAAATTCAATCCTACTGCTTCATTTCAACTCCTCTCTCTCTCTCTCTCTCTCTCTCTCTCTCGCTAAACCCATCTCGCTTTATGTATCTATCTGTATCGTCTGTGTATCTGGTAAGCCCCTTTGCTTCTGTTGTTTTTCGATAATTATATATATATATATATATATATATATATCATTTCACTCGTCATTAGTTACTGCAAAACCCTAATTCACGACATCAACACGCCCAAATCTGAGGTTTTGATGTGTTTCTTTTATTTCTATGTGCTATAATTCAGATAATTAATATTTGTTTCTGTTATGCGTTTCTTTTAGTCGGGTAATATATGTGCCGTATTTGGATTTTGATTTCTATATTGGTTTTTGTGATTAAATCGGTTTGGTAAATTTGGGGTTTGGTTTTCGTAATTGTGTTTCAGTGAATCTAGGGTTTGGTTCGAAGTCTTGGGGTTTGCCTATTCTGATGGAAAATGGGGTTGGGATTGATTTAGGAGAGAGGGGTGTGGAAAATGAGGTTTTGGAATCGAGAGTCGAGGAAAGGGATGCAGTTGGGTCTGACGAGTCTAGGGAATCAGAAGGGGACGAAGTTTTTGAGGAGGCGATTTCCGCTGAGACGCCAACAGTTTTTCCAGAGGTTATTGGGGTCAACCGGGATTATTGTGTTGGTGACGTTGGGCATGTGGCTGGTTCTGTAGAGGTTGATGAGGATGTGAGTGTGGGAAATGACGTTGAGAAGTTTGAAGAGGCAATTGGGGGTCCTGTTGTGGTTGGTAATCATGAGGAGCTCCCTGTTGTTGAACACAAGATAGAAGGTCTTGCCAGTGGAGAGTCTGTTGATGAGGCAACGGAGGGGGGAATCAATGATGTGGAAAGTGAGAAGGAGAAACTTCTAGCGGGTGAATTGAATGACACCGAGAATGATTTGTCAACGAGTGCTGGAGAGGGTGAGTTGGAGGAGGTATCCGGTATTTCTGCTGCCGGTGAAATGGAAGATTTTAAAGATGGCTCTCAGGAAGATCAGAAATCTGGTGTAGTTGCTGATGGAATACTGGTTGATGACAACACTGAAGTTGGGGATGCCCAAAGTTTGGCGGGAAATAGCCCTAATTCTCAGCGGCAGGTGGAATCCATTGAACCTGTTTTGCATTCAGCTGAAATGATTGACGAGGTGAAAGAAACCTCCGGTCTGTTGGAGGTTGAATCCATTGGAGAGGGTTTGTGTCGAGATGAGTCGACTGAGGGGGTGAAAGAAACTCCGGCTTTATTGGTCACTGGCCATAATGATGACAAGAGATGGGAAAATAAAGATGCTCCTGATCTTCAAGAAGTAAATGGGAATTTGATTAGCCTGGATGTGAAAAACAAAGGTGACAAAAGTGGGGAAGTCAATGACGAAGCTGCAACAAGCCTTCCTTTTTATCAAAACAGCATGAGCGAAGAACTCAAGGATTCAGCTAACTTGGCCTTAGAAAATCAGGATGATGGGCAAGAATTGAAACATCTGTCAGCTACAGAAGATTCAGGTCACCATGGAACAAATGGGAAACCTGAAGATAAGCTTTTTACTTCTGTTGAGGAAAGGACATTTACCCCAGAGCTTGAAAAGTTGTCCAAATCAGGTAATGCTGCTTTGCATGATGATGAGAAGATTCAAACTTCTCCATTCAATTTGGGGGCAAAAGAAATCGAGGGTTCCCAACTCCAGCCTACAGATAAGCTTGTTGAAACTTCCAATGCTGTGCCCAAAGAGCCTCATATTGAAGGAGCTAAAGCTGAGGTGGTCAAGCAAAGTATTCTAGGGAACGGAGAAAGGAATGTTAAGCCTGCACCTGAAGTTTCTCCATCGGAGGTGAAGTCTGCAAATCCTACCCCCACACCTGCTCGTCCAGCTGGCCTTGGCCTTGTGGCCCCGCTGCTGGAACCTGCTCATCGAGTTGTGCAACAGCCTAGGGTGAATGGAACCTCATCTCAGATGCAAAACCAACTAACTGACGATCCTACAAATGGGGAAGCTGAGGAAAACGATGAGACCCGTGAAAAACTCCAGATGATACGGGTGAAATTCTTGCGTCTTGCTCATAGGCTTGGGCAGACTCCTCATAATGTAGTTGTGGCTCAAGTCTTATACAGATTAGGGCTAGCTGAACAGCTGAGAGGAAGAAATGGGGGGCGTGTCAATGCCTTTAGCTTTGACCGCGCCAGTGCAATGGCAGAGCAGCTTGAAACAGCTGGGCAGGAACCCCTCGACTTTTCGTGCACCATCATGGTTCTTGGAAAAAGCGGAATCGGTAAAAGTGCAACAATCAACTCCATTTTTGATGAGGTTAAGTTTGAGACTGATGCTTTTCAGATGGGTACAAAGAAGGTTCAGGATGTTGTGGGTACGGTCCAGGGGATCAAGGTCCGAGTTATAGACACACCGGGTCTTCTACCTTCCTGGTCAGACCAACGCCATAATGAGAAGATCCTCCAATCTGTTAAGCGGTTTATCAAGAAAACACCTCCAGATATTGTTTTGTATCTTGATAGATTGGACATGCAGAGCAGAGATTTTGGTGACATGCCTCTGTTGCGTACAATCACTGAGATATTTGGGCCTTCGATTTGGTTTAATGCGATTGTGGTTCTAACTCACGCAGCCTCGGCACCACCTGAGGGGCCAAATGGCACTGCTACAAGTTATGACATGTTTGTGACACAGCGGTCTCATGTTGTTCAGCAAGCAATACGGCAGGCAGCTGGGGATATGCGGCTCATGAACCCTGTTTCTTTGGTAGAGAACCACTCAGCATGCAGAACAAACAGGGCTGGTCAGAGAGTACTACCAAATGGTCAGGTTTGGAAGCCCCACTTGCTGTTGCTCTCCTTCGCGTCGAAAATCTTGGCTGAAGCGAATACACTTCTAAAGTTGCAAGATAGTCCTCCCGGAAAGCCTTCTGCTGTTCGAACAAAAGCACCTCCTTTACCTTTTCTTCTTTCATCGCTTCTCCAATCAAGGCCACAGCTGAAACTGCCAGAAGAACAATTTGGTGATGATGACACTTTGGATGATGATCTCGATGACTTATCAGATACAGATTATGAGGCAGAATACAACAAGTTGCCTTCGTTTAAACGATTGACAATGACCCAGCTGGCGAAGCTTACTAAAGCCCAGAAGAAAGCTTATTATGAAGAACTGGAGCTTAGGGAAAAGCTTTTGATGAAGAAACAGTTGAAGGATGAGAGGAAGCGGCGGAAGATGATGAAGAAAATGGCAGCTTCAGCTAAGGATTTGCCGAGTGACTACAGTGACGAGGTGGGAGATGAAAGTGGTGGTGCAGCATCTGTTCCCGTTCCCATACCAGATTTGGCCTTACCTGCTTCTTTTGATTCTGACAATCCAACTCATCGCTATCGCCATCTCGATTCTTCCAACCAGTGGGTTGTGAGACCTGTTCTAGATACTCATGGTTGGGATCATGACATTGGTTATGAAGGTGTCAATGTAGAGAAACTGTTTGTGGTTAAACAAGCGTTGCCTGTTTCTTTCTCTGGGCAGGTCACCAAGGATAAGAAGGATGCCAATCTGCAAATGGAAATTGCTAGTTCAATAAAGCATGGCGAGGGGAAAGCAACTTCTCTCGGTTTTGATTTGCAGACTCTTGGAAAGGACGTGGCTTATACTCTTCGCAGTGAGACACTGTTTAGCAATTATAGGCGAAATAAGGCATCTGCAGGCCTCTCGGCGACTCTATTTGGTGATGCCCTGACAGCAGGGGTAAAAGTTGAGGACAAACTAATTGTGAATAAACGGTTCCGTTTGGTTATGTCTGGAGGTGCCATGACTGGTCGTGGTGATGTTGCTTATGGTGGCTGTTTGGAAGCCACTTTGAGAGATAAAGATCATCCTCTGGGTCGTTCACTATCAACTCTTGGGCTTTCTGTCATGGATTGGCACGGAGATCTTGCTATTGGAGGAAATGTGCATTCCCAGATTCCTGTTGGACAGTTTACAAATTTGATTGCTCGTGCTAATTTGAATAACAGGGGTTCCGGACAAATCAGCATCCGCTTGAATAGCTCAGAGCAGCTTCAAATAGCTTTAGTTGGCCTCATTCCTCTTCTCAGAAAGTTATTAGGTTATCAACAGTTGGAGTTTGGACAACGATGAAAATAATCTGACACATCTGCAGCAGCCGTTGGGTAATAGGAAATAAGTTTCAAAATGGTCGTCTCTCTTTGGTCACCATCAAACGTGAGTATACCCCTGCTACTAATTTCTTTTCACCGGTACAATAATGCTTTGAGTAAGGTGAGTGTAGTTTTCCTGTTAGACATTTGCGTTTGGTTATTTCAGTCCCAGTCAGCTTCATTGCAGACGAAATGATGCTGCTGCTTTTCTAGTCTGTCATTATTTAGTCACAATGGGTATGTTGATTATATTTCAGCAAATGTTTACTGTGTTATATCGGAACCTCTTTTGTAGTTTCTATTATTTCCTTTTGATTTGATGATTTCTCTGTGGCTTATGTTTAGCTCCTTGTATAGGCCCCTAAACATTTATGGTCTCTCATTTTGCTGTTGCCATTTTTGCATTGAGGCTAGAATAAAAGGCAAAATCTGATATTTATCAATACGTTAACTGTCTCTGCTTGGCTATTGATGAAGATTGAATTGTTATTCGGAGCATTCTCTGTGTGTGACATAATTAACAGTACATATTTGTGGTAATGGATCCCCATCTACTTGATTCTCTAGCTTACTGCAACTTCAGAGGTTTGTTGTCTGTGTTGCCTTCACTCTTCAGTAGAGATTATGATATGTGAGTCCTATTCAATTTTCACATCAGTCATTATGGTTTGTAGCTACCTCCTCCCACTTGTTTGTCTCAGTGATGAAATGAGACTACCGAAAAATATAGCTGGACAATATGAGATATGATTTTCACATCCTCCGTGCAATATCGGAAGTTCCTTGACCGTGAAACTGATATGATGTAATTTCTCAAAAGCATCTTATGCTTGAAAAATTTAGATGCAATTATCGGGTGACAATTAAGATGCATTGAGATCCCCTATTTGATAAGGTGTTTCACTGTTTCTTCAAGAAACTAAAACGAGAATTTGTGTTCTCCAAACCAACCAATTCATCCACCTTTTTGCTAACACTAATATTCTCTGTTGTATGCTTGCTTTCATAACTGGCTTTTTTGTGGTCACTTTCCTCTCCTTTTTCTGCCATTAGTTGTCCCTGGAACTGTTCCTTGAACTTAGTCGGAAAATTATGCAACGACGAGCCTCCTATTTGGAATGCATGTAATAATCACATTGAGCAAAAATTGTTTAAGTTTAGAGGTCAGGATGACAAGGTTTGGTTACCTAATTTATTACTAGCATTTTTTTATTTGGTTGAAATAAGCCATGTTGAATGGAGTGAGGGCAATGAAATCAGAGAGGGAGAGAGATGTTTTTTTGAGAGAGAGTGTGTGGCGGCATTCCTTATCAATGTCTGATTCCTTTTTTAGTCGCTAGATGGGGGCCATTGGATGAATTCACCCCAACATGAGGGGCCTAGAAATTTTTTTTTTCCCAAAGCAAAATCAACCTAGACCGTTAGATATTGAAATAGAGGGTTGAGATTTTTAGATTTATGTACTTTTAAGATTCAAAAGCCACACTGTTTTGGTATAGAGATGTATATAAGATTCAAAAATCACTCTGTTTTGTTATGTAGATATTACCTTTGTGTATCAATTGAAGGGAAGTTTATATGATCTTCTAGTTTATATTTCCGTGTGAACTACAGAGGTCTGGCTCTTCTCAATTTTAGCTAATCAGAGGTCTTCCACCGAAGCGGAACTCTCTCTTCTTTCATTTCTATTTTTATTCTTGATTCAAGAAGTTTGTATCAAATGGTTTCAGAGCCTTTGATGGTTTGCTTCATCAAAGCACTGAGTATGGACAAACAGTGGATGCATTTGGGCAACATGCTAATTCTCTTGTTATCGGACAACAATACAAAAGAATCAAGAAATCGTTGAGAAGCTGAATCAACAATCAACAATTCAAGTACCACGTGATCAGGAAGATGCAAAGTCACAAGCCACAGCCGAAAGTCATGGAAATGGTCAGTTATACTACGTTGCTATTGATCAAATAGACAAGTCCAAAGTACCCAAAAAAAAAAAAAAAGATGAGTCCTAAAGTAAAGTAGGATTCCCGCCGTTCTAACAGAGGAGAATACATGATGGAAGAGATTACGTTGGTTCCGATATTTTTTCAAGACATTGGGGGAAGATGTAGAAGAAAATCATAAGATTTAGTGTGGTTCTAATGAAACCAGGCAAAGAAGCCATGTTCAAGCTGGATGTCCCTTCAAATGTACTAGTTCCTTTGCATGAAGGCGGTCACGTAATTGTAGATTTTCTTCTTGTTAATTAGAAGCTTGGATCCCGTGGATAGTGAACTAATTTGGTGTTTCAATCTTGAGGGCAAGGTTTATGATATAAGGAGAGATAGGATTGTCATGTAGTACCAATTTTCTTAGTAGCATCATTTACTGTCTGTTTTTATTAATTACAGTATTAGAGATTGATGACTAGTGGTAGGAGATATGGTTAGTTACAGTGGGATAAGTTAATGTTTCCTACTTTATTGGGTTGCCTTTGTGTATCATCAATTTATTAATTTACCAAGGGAAGTTCAATTTTAATCAAAGTCTTCTAATGTGAAGTACAGAGAGGGTGAAAAGAGGGAAGAGGATGGGAGTGATAAGGTGAGGAGGGTGTAGAGATTTGAGTGTGGACATTTGGTTGTGGAATTAGGTGGCACATTTTGGTTGGTTTTCCATTCACCATGGGTCATACGGACCCTTCGTGTATAATTTAATCTCAATTGATTATAGTCATTTATCTTTTTAATCATATATGAAATGGAATACCTGATAGATTCCTTTGCTTTATCTCTAATATCCAAAACAATAGGCATCATTGCGGAAAAATTAGAATCTGGAATGAAATATGGGTGAAAAACACAATGGGTTTAGAATAACGAGAGGTCAAAAGGGCATTTTTGTTAGTTTGAAGCACATAATATGACTTCATCAGCAACTTCTGTTAACATATAAAACGGGATTCGGGGTTGGTGCTGTGTAGCTGTTGCACAGCACCGTGCTGCATGGCTCAGATGCCGTCCGTTCAGCAATCCAACCATTCAAATCTCATCTCGGCAATGAACGGCTTAGATGCAACATGAGTGGAGATAAGATTTAAATCATTGGATTGCCAAACGGACGGAGTCCGAGCTGCGCAGCATGATGCTGTGTAGCAGCTGTACAACACCAACCCCCAATCCAAACGGCTGGTAACAGTAAAAATAAGGAATGTTACTGACATTTCAGAAATCTCAGGGAGGTCCCTGTTTTTTTCAAAAATCTTGGGGAGGTTAATGAAATTTACCCATATTATATAGTTGGGGTGTTTACTCTAGTGATTAACTTATAGTGATATGGGTAAGTAACGATGAGAGGAATTAGAAAAGTAAAAAATTATGACTTTTAAATAAGTATTTTGGGAAATATTCAAGAAAAATTCTAAAAGCCGACTTTTTGAGTTTTTCTTTGGATATTTTTCAAAATATTTGTGTAAAAGTTATTAATAATTTTTTACCTTTTCAATTCCTCTCGTCCTTGCCCACCTATATTTCCCAAAAAACCCATATTTCTCAAAAATTTGCCGCAAAACTAATAAACGCAAATTTTCTTGGAACGAGGACAAAACCAAAAAAAATTGTGTTGCATAAGTTAATCACTAGCTTGAATGAGACTTTGAATTAGACTTTAAATAAGTGTCATCCGGCCCTACTAAACAACAATTCGATCAGAATCACAACTTTCACTCCACAATCTTAAATAAGTACAGTAGTAAAAATTGAACAAAGCAGAGCAGCTCCGGCTACGATAAGAACAGGTACCGCCCTCTGTTTCCTCTTTCTGATCCTTCTTTTTAGCAGTTTTTTGGGAGGTTGAAGCCGTGGGGAAAAAAAACAAACTTCAATATAACGGTTATTTGTAATGGTCTCTTATATGATGTGTAGTTTCCACACCATGACGTTACTAATAACAAGTGTTGCATTGAAAATTTTCTCGGGCTTTCTTGGCTTCTGCCCTGGGCCGTGATCATTGTGCAAGTAAAAGTTTTTCTCTAGGATGATTTATTTATTTATAGTTATTGATTTACTATTTCCGGCTCTTGAGATGGTCTATTTACAGTATAGGATGACGAATTTCGAAGATCGGATAAGTCAACTACCTGATGAAATTCTGGGTACCATTCTGTCTCTACTTAAGATTGTGGAAGCAGCAAGCACATGTGTCCTCTCCAAGAGATGGCAATATTTATGGACTCATCATGCTAAAGTCCTCCACTTTTATTTTCCAAAGATCCTGAGAGCCATTGACAAGGTTGCCGGAGATGAATCCCGTGTCAGAACTGTTACGGATAAGTACCTACATTGTGTGAATCGAGTTATACAATTACATCAGGGTCCCCATATAACCGATTTCAAAGTCCTCTTGTATTTGTCTGGCAAGGACTCTTATCACGACATCGATGAGTGGTTCAGTTTTGCCATCCGCAAGTCTGTTCAAAGGCTTGAAGTTAACTTATGTGGTTATACTCGTCTAGGAGAACGACTCCACATGAACATGATGTGTGCTATTGACAGAGACATACGACTTCCTTGCCTTCGTTATACTCTCGCCAATGAAGTTCGTTCTCTCATCAAAAGCCCTTACGGTTAATCATGCATTAAGTCACTCGCGCAACTCTCTTTAACATGTGTCAATATAACTGGGGAGCTTGTTGAGCACTTCTTATCCAACTGTCCACTTCTCATTGTGTTGCGTGTGTCCTACTCAGAGAGTCTGGTAAAGCTTAAGGTTGCCAGTCCTACGCTTGGCCTCAAGGTCTTAGAGATATCCAGATGCCCTAGATTACAAACTGTTGATATTTGTGCCCCAAACCTTGCCTCCTTGATCTGTCTTGGATTTTCTCGTTGTCCAACGCCAGTTCTTGTTAGGCATGCTCCTTCATTGGTTGATCTGACTTTTTCACAGCGTAAAGGGTTTTTGAATGCTCTTCCCGCAGTCTATTTCTCTCAACTAGAGAGCCTGACGTTGAGCTTTGATTTCTCTTCCTTGGTTAGTATCCACTCATCTCTTGCTGTTGATCTGCGCTTTTGATTTTGATAAATGTTTTGAAACAAAAAATTCTGGATATCGAAGGAGATGGAGCCTATGTTCTTATCATGAGCTTCATCTTTCAGGACAATTATGCACCCCTACCTTTTCCGGAATTGACTAATCTGAAGAACTTGACATTTGCTGGGTATGCTGAGGAAGACGACAGTTTCCTTGGTTGGACTTCCCTAATTGAGAGAGCTCCCTTCTTGCGTACATTTACATTACAGGTGAACGCCTTCTCTTTGTATCTTACGCGTGGCTTTCTTGGAAACCTATTTTGTGGTTTCTACAAGTGTAGTAGTGTTGCTTTATGCATTTGTAGAGTTTTAATTTTTACTGTATATTGAGATGTTTCGATGCAAAAGCTGAACACTTGCCCCAAACTCTATCTGGTACAAGCTTCCGTTTTGCAACCATGCATAAATAGAACTCTCTATTTCTCAACCATCTCTAAAATTGTACCCCACATATGCCTTTGACATTTGCACTATTGAGCACTGTATAATACTGGACGCAGCAAGGGAGACCTTTCTAGGTCACAGAGGAGGACTAGTTAGCCTACGCTGTAAGGCTGGCACAGCTTTGAGCATGCCTTATGTGATTCTTTTCGTCATTCCCAAACCCTACTTTGGCTCTGTTAATCTCTTTTCCCATCAAGCCGTTGTGTGTGTGTGTGTCATGGTTTGAGCAATTGGCGTTACAGAACAGATCAACTCGTTATTCATTACGTGAGGGTATATGAGTGAAACGATCCATCTTTTGACTAAAATTTGCAGGCATATTGGTGTCACATAAACAGATCGTTTCAGCCGTTGCTGAAAAACTACATGAAGATTCTTCTCATATTTTTCCTTGTAATTCTTTGTTTGAATAATATAGTGATAGTTTCCTATTGGGATTTAGTATTTGCATTGATAGTTGTTGATGACTGACTTCCTATAAGGATTTAGTATCTCTGTTGATAGTGGCAAATGAAATTTTGAATTCCGATTGTTAGGATCGTTGCCTTTCCTCCCACTGGTGTACGAATTCAACAAAGTGTGTTGATGCTTGTTTTAGCATTTCTTTCTGTTACATCGATACTGTTGCATTGGCTCTTCTGTTTGGTAGATTTGTGTTCAAGTATTTCACGTTCATTGCGATTTGTGGCCTGGTGACAGGTTATATGCTATATTGTGCTTAATTCTTTGAAGTTTGTAAATACTTGTAGTAAATGAACTTGGCAAGCTTTAACTATCACTTGTTTTTAAAGCAAGTATTATTATACATGTTGCCTACTAACATGGTAACATTTTGTATTTCGTTTCTTGATATTCTTAATACAGTTCATGTCACCTACAAGGATACAGATACAAACTGAGATGGAGCCTACCAAACGTCGTCTTCACAGTTGCCTTGAGGTGGTGAAATTTGTTGGCTGTATCGATTTTGAGCTTTTAGCCTACTTTTTCCAGCGTGCTGTGGCACTTAAGACAATTATTGTTGACTGCCGCCATCCAAGCTTAGAGCCATGGCATGAGTTCAAAGAAAATGAGAGTTCGATGGAATTGAGAAACCATGCTTCGGTTCTGAGAGTACAAGTACCTCCTAAAATCGAGGTAGTTATATCCCCATGATCTCCTACCCCCTCAGTGGCATATTCGAGATCCACCCAACAACTGAGAAACTTTTATGTATCATGTCCCCTTCCGGTCCGTTTTCAATTTTCTGGCCATTTTTCGAGCACACTTTGATGATCGGTTCGTTTATTTTGTAGATCTCGGCAAGAACATTAATCATGCCAAAAAATTGTGTTCATCCTCCGTAAATGATGCGAAAAGTTTTTACTGGATGTCACTTAACCAGATAGGTCTGGCTACCATTTTTACCATTCCATGAGAGATGCTATAGTAATTGATTTTCTTGAGACAAATATGTTAATTAGTATTCCTTCTCATGTTAAGTTTTGGGTTATGAAATTCCGATTTGGATCGGATTTGAGCATTATTGGATTCGGATCAGGTTCGGTTTTGTCGGATTCGGATTCAATCTGGTCCATTGACAGTCCTAGGTGTTTGTGGTGGGGACATCCATATGTGGCTTCGTAAAAGTACAAGTCTGACTTTTGGCAAATCCCCATGATGAAACTTTTTTTTGTATGGTTTGATGAAGTGTGTAAAACTCGATTAACTCTATGAAACTCTTTATTAAGAAGGGGTTATGTTAGAACTAGGGAGTGAGTAGCGAATGAAATTTGCAATGATTAGAAGAGCGCAAAAATGTCTTTTAGCTTGAATGGCTCCAACGATCTTTCAATCGGTGACCCACTTTTCATAGTCAAAGCTCTATTACTTTAATTGTTTGATTCCACCATCTCTTAGTAATTTTTCATTCCCTCTATATCTATACCAAATAAATTTTTTGATTCGATTTAAAAGGATGATGCAAGGATTTTGCCAAATTGATAAAATTTTGAAATCTTTTAACTTGAAAATAATTTTGTATCCAAATCACTTGGGTTAGAAATTAAACTCAATAAGCATTTCAACGGTCCAAATCACGCACAAATCAGAGTTTGGGAGTGTATCTGTGGCAACCTTGCGAAGTTAGGCCTTTTTTACAGCTTTGTGGTGCGCCCGGGCGCATAGGAGTGCGCCTGGGGCGCATGTAATTGCACCTGAGGCGCGCTGTGAAAAACATAGCCTGAATTAAAAAATTTCAAATCTTTTAATTTCAAAATAATTTTGGATCCAAGTAACTTACTTTGGTTAGAAATTAGACTCAACAAGATTTTCAATGGTTAAAATCACAAATAAATCAGAGTTCGGGAGTGTTTGTGGCAAGCCCGTGAAGTTTGGTTTTTTTGCAGCTTTGAGGTGCGCCTAGGCCGCGGAGGCATGTGCCCGGGATGCATGTAATTGCAGCGGGGAGCATGTAATTAATTGCGCCAAACATAGCCCGCATTAAAATTTTCAAATCATTTAATTTCAAACAAATTTTGGACCCAAATTAATTATTTGGGTTAGAAATTAGACTCAACAAGCTTTTTCAATAGTTAAAATCACGAGCACATTGGAGATCGGAAGTGTTCGTTCCATGCCCACGAAGTTAAGCCTTATTTTGAGCTTAGAGGTGCGCCCGGGGCGCAAAAGCGTGCGCCTGGGATGCATGTAATTGCACCTGAGGCGCATTGCACAAAACACAGATATGTCATCTCTTCCCCTCCTGCCCGACCATGACTCTTCTGACCATGACTCTTCTTTTCTTCTTCCATCATCTTCCTTCACCACCACCACTACCGCACCACCTAGACCAAGAACCAATCCCACCATCTTAGGTTTTTGTGTGTGTGTGTTTCAATACCATTTTTTTTTTTTACAACTACAACCACATCCACATACATCTCTATGACTATCATCGCCATTGTTTCACTGTTACCAGTATCGCTTCACCACCAACACCTTGAAGCCATCATTTCACCCCCACCACCACCATCAATTTGCCACCATGACTGTCACACTTCCAAACCATTGCCACCTCACAATCCCCCATCTTACTATCGTTAAGCTCCACCAGCAATTCTTCATCGCCACAATCACCACCACTATCACCTACATTCTTAAACAGAAACCACTTCCTGGGTGAAGCATCTTCTTGAGTCTGAAACCAGGCCAATTTAGACTGAAAATTGATGATCAAGCAAGTAGAGAAGCATCGATCCAATTTTATATAATGTCCCCAAAGGGAGATGGCCAGGGCATTGATGAAACAGGACACGAAGGGGGAGACCATACTAAGAAAAGAAATAGGAGAGGAAGGATATTTTCCTTTATAGTCACCACAAAGCGGCATCAATTGAGTTAAAAGCTAGTACAAATGAACTTCATTGAAATAACAAACTACTCAGATTTGAGTTATTTGACTAACCTCTGATAGAATCTTACAGCTTGCCTTTCGCTTTGGACGACGTATAAACATTAATGACACAAATAGAAGTGGTCTCTCCATAAAGAGCATCAAAAATTAGAAGCTGTAAGTAGGGGTATCTTTTTAATGGCGGTGGTGAAATAATGGTGGAGTGGTAGAGACCTAGTTGTGGTTGTGGTAATGTGTGAAATGATAGAGTGGTGCGCTGAAGGGGCGGTGGTGAAGTGATAGTGGTAGACGTGGTCATGAGGTGGTCGTAATAGAAATGGTGAGGTCGAAGGGTGGTCAATTAATGATGGTAGTGGTGGTGTGGTAGTCGTAAGTATCAGTCAAGTTATAGTGTTTGTGGATATCCATATTTCGCTTCGTAAATGTACAAGTCTGACTTTTGGCGAATCTCCATGATGAAACTTTTTTCGTATGCTTTGATGAAGTATCTAAAGCCCAATTAACTCTATGAAACTCTAAATTAATTAAGTAATATGTTTGAACTAGGAAGTGAGTACCGAATGAAATTTGGAATGAGTAGAAGGGCACAAAAATATTTTTTTAGCCTTAGTGGCTCCAACGATCTTTTCAATCTACTTTTCGTAGTCAAAGCACAATTACCGTAATTAATTTTTTGATTCCACCATCTCTTAGTAATTTTCATACCCTCTATATCAATACCAAATAGGTTTTGGTTTGATTCAAAACAAGGGTGATGCAAGGATTTGGCCAAAATAATCTATTTTTTTGAACCATTAAGGATTAAATTCTTATTTTTTTTAATTTTAAAATAATTTTTGATCCAAAGTACTTTGGTTAGAAATTAGATTCAACAAAATTTTCAATGGTTCAAATCACACGCAAATCGGAGTTCAGGAGCGTTCATGACAAGCCTGCGAAGTTAGGCATTTTTTTGTAGCTTTGAGGTGCGCCCGGGCGCATGTAATTGCGCCTTGGGCGCATGTACTTGCGCCTTAGGCACACTGCACTAAACATAGATATGTCGACTCTTCCCCTCCTGCCCAATCGCCTAGCCGTCTTCTTCTTCCCTCCTCTTGCTTCACCACCACCACTACCTCACTGATTATGACTTTATTGTAGTCGTATGTAACACATTGAAATTTGAAGCATCATGTAATTCATCGGTTTTCCTTCCATTGAGGTTTTCATCACTACCTCACTGATTATGACTTTATTGTAGTCGTATGTAACACATTGAAATTTGAAGCATCATGTAATTCATCGTTTTCCTTCCATCGAAGTTTTGTATAAGGAAGGAACAGAACTAGAATAGAAGAGCTTGAATTATGATAACCGTATCACAATTGCTTCCTTCAGTCTTCTATTCATGATTACTGAATGTGGAAATGGACCTTGCTCAATAATATTGCCTACTTGTTACTTGCAAACATTATTATTCGAATCCATGTATATATTTCACCAAAGTGGCCCAACATTTGTGGTTCGCCAAGAAAATAGTTGACGTTACTTTGTTGCATGTTATATTTTTTGGTGACGCATTCTGTTTTCCTTTCTGTTTAGTTTATCTGCATTAGAACCTGCTGTTGCCATGGCTTTGTTTCAATTTGACTAGAATAACTTGAAGTACATTCTAGCTAGTGTGCGTGTTTATACTCAATTCCTGGTGCTGCCATGGAAAAGGAAGGATATGGTTTCCTTTTGTACTCACCACCAAGCGGCGGGGTGGTAGAGAGCCAGTTGCGGTGGACTGGTGGTGATAACATGTAAAATGATGAGCTGGTGCTGAAGGTGCGGAAGTAAAGTGATGGAGGTTGACGTGGTGAGGTGGTTGATCGTAACAGTAATGGTGAGGTCAAGGATGGTCAAATGATAGTAGCTAGTGGCAAGGGCGGTGGTGTGGTAGTCGGAAGTAGTGGTCAAGTTATATATATATATATATATAAATTTTTTTTCAGGTCCACTCGCCCGGATTTTCTTATGGTCAATACCTCCCCTTTTCTGATCGATTTGCGATGATCCGAGCCGTTCAATATGTTAGGAACGCGATTTTAAGAGTACCCGCGAGAAATTGGCAAAAAAAAAAAAATACCGGAAAGGGTTTGATTTGAGCAGTTTTTTATTGAACCATTCAATAAAAAACTGTTCGGATGAAGCCCATCCCAATTATTTTTTTGCTGATTTCTTATGAGTACCCTTGAAATCACGTTCTGATACAAGTCCAACTTTTGGCGAATCCCCATGATGAAATGAAGTGTGTAAATCCCAATTAACACTATGAAACTCTTAATTAATAAAGGATTATGTTAGAATGAGGGAGTGAGTACCGAATAAGATTTGGAATGAGTAAAAGGGCGCAAAAACGTCTTTAAGCCTTAGTGGCACCGACGATCTTTTAATCAATTTGCCTTCGACCCGCTTTTCATAGTCAAGGCTCTATTTTCTTAATTGTTTGATTCTTCCATCTCTTAGTAATTTCCATACCCTCTATATCAATACCAAATACGATTTAAAAGAAGGGTGATGTGAGGATTTTGCCAAAATAAATTATTTTTTGGCCCGTCAAGGATAAAATTTTCAATTTTTAAATTTCAAAATAATTTTGCATCAAAATTATATGGGTTAGATAGTAGACTTGACAAGCTTTTCAATAGTTCAAATCACGTGAAAATCGAAGTTCGGAAGTATCTGTGGCAAGCTCGGAAAGTTAGACCTTTTTTGCAGCTTTGACTTGCGCCCGGGCGCATATTAGTGCGCTCGGGGCGCATGAAATTGCGCCTGAGGAGCACTGCACAAAACATAGATATTGTCATTTCTTCCCCTCCTGCAAGACCACGCCCCGTCTCTTCTTCTTCTTCCCTCCTCTTCCTTCAAGCTTGCTAGTATTATCGTAATTGTTCATGGGATATTTGGTCCATTTTCGTTGTTCGCTAAAAGGGATGGATATAATTTTTTGTTGATCGAATTATTAAAAATGCATACATTGTCCTAATTAGATCACTGAAATGGTTGACAGTATGCAACATGTAGAATGGCGGGGATGACTCCTAGTATACAAGCCGAATTCTACATCTATCCTATTCTAGTTTCTATATATGGGGGAGGGAAGGAATCAGTGAGAGTTGAACTCTTAACTTAGTAGATGGAGGAACTCCAAAGGAAGCGAGCTCAACCATGGAGCTAAATTAATTCTGTAAAATGTTTGCAAAATATTCCACGATGTGAGTCTATCATAATCAAAAGGATCCCACAAAACTAATTAATAGCTACAAAGGAGCTTCATCAAAATAACAAACTATTCAGATTTGAGTTATTTGACTAACCTTTGATAGAATCTTATCTAGCTCGCCTTTCGCTCTGGATGACCTAAAAACACCAATGATGCAAACAGGAGTGGTCTCTCCACAAAGAGCATCAAAATTAGAAGCTACAATAGGAGTATCTGTTATTTAGTTGGTAATTTGTTAAACATTTACCGGTAAATGGTGGTGGTGAAATAATGGTGCGCAACTAGTGGTGAAGTGGAGTGGTATAGAGCCAGTTGCGGTGGTGATAATGTGGGAAATGATGGGGTGGTGCCGAAGGTGCATGGTAGTGAAGTGATAGTAGTCGACGTGGTCATGAGGTGTTCGTAATAGAAATAGTGAGGTCAAAGGGTGGTCAATTAATGATGGTAGTGGTGGTGTGGTAATCGTAAGTATCGGTCAAGTTATAGAGCTTGAGGACATCCATGTTTCGCTTCATAAAAGTACAAGTCCGACCGACTTTGGGCGAATCTCCATGATGAAACTTATTTCGTATGCTTTGACGAAGGGTATAAAGTCCAATTAAATCTATGAAACCATTAATTAAGAAAGTAATATTTTTGAACTAGGAAGTGAGTATCGAATGAAATTTGAAATGAGTAAAAGGGCACAAAAACGTTTTCAGTCTTAGTGGCTCCAACGATCTTTTTGACCTACTTTTCGTAGTCAAAACTCAATTACCTTAATTGTTTGATTCCACCATCTCTTAGTAATTTTCATACCCTCTATATCAACACCAAATAGGTGATTCGATTTAAAAGACGGGTGATGCAAGGATTTTACCAAAATAATCTATCTTTTGACCCACTAAGGATAAAATTTTAAAATATTTTAATTTCATAATAATTTTAGATCCAAAACACTTTGGTTTGAAATTAAATTCAACAAGCTTTCAACAGAGTTCGGGAGCGTTGATTACAAGCCCGCGAAATTATGCCTTTTTTGTAGCTTTGAGGTGCGCCCAGGACGCATAGGAGTGCGCCTGATGCGCCATGCACTAAACATAGATATGTCAACACTTCCTCTCCTGCCCAATCACGCCCTGTCTCTTCTTCTTCCCTCCTCTTCCTTCACTAACCTCACCACCAAGACCAAGATCAAATCCTGCAATCTCAGGGTTTTTTTTTTGTTGGTGTTTCACGACCATTATTTCACAACAACTACCACCACATCTCCATAGCCACCAGAAGGAAAAAAAGAAAACTTAGATGGTGGGATTGGATCTTGGTCTACGTGGTGAGGTAGTGGTTGTGTGGTGAAGGAAGATGAGGGAAGAAGAAAAGACGGGGTGTGATTGGGTAGGAGGGGAAGAGTCGACATATTTATGTTCAGTGCAGTGCGCCCTGGGCGCACTTCTATGCGCTCCAGGCGCACCTCAAAGCTGCAATAAAAGCTTAACTTTATGGGCTTATCACGGACACTCCCAAACTCCAATTTGTCTATGATTTGAATCGTTGAAAAGCTTATTGTGTTTGATTTCTAAGCCAATAAATTTGGATCCAAAATTATTTGGAAACTAAATGATTTGAATTTTTTTTTTAATCCTTAATGGGTCTAAAAACAAATTATTTTGGCAAAACCTCCTTGCATCACTCTTCTTTTATATCGAATCTAAACCTATTGGGTATTGATACAGCAGAGGGTATGAAATTTTCTAAGAGTTGGTGGGATCAAACAATTAGGTAATAAAGATTTGCCTATGAAAGGTGGGTCGAAGGTAGACCAATTGAAAAAAAAGACATTTTTGTTCCCCTTTACCCATTCCAATTTCCATTCGGTGCTCACTCCCTAGTTCTAACATATTCCTTTATTAATTAAGAGTTTCATTGAGTTAATTGGCCTTTACATACTTCATCAAAGCAGGCAAAAGAAGTTTCATCATGGGGATTTCTCAAAAGTCTGGCGCCCAACTTGTATTTATACGAAACTAAATATGGATGTCTGGATGAAGACGGAAAAGTAGATTTCCAATCGTAACAATATCTTCAGCTTTTGATTTGTAGAGAAGAGATTGATCGAGTTGTCCACTTTGCAAAATATTCGACTATGAGACTCCTATCATCATAATCAGAAGAATCACAAAAAAATTAATAGCTACAAAAGAGCATCATCCTATTTAGCTTTGAGTTATTTGACTAACCTTGGATACGTACAAACAGGAGTGGTCTCTCCACAAAGAGCAACAAAATTAGATGCTGCAAGAGGGGTATCTGTTTAATGTTGGTGGTGAAATAATGGTGGTGGAGTGGTCAAGACCTAGTTGTGGTGGTGATAATATGTGAAATGATTGGGAGGTGGGCGCTGAATGTGCGGTACTAGTAAAGTGATAGTGGTCGACGTGGTGAGGTGGTTGTAACAGTAACAGTGAAGTGGTCAAATGAAGGCAGTGGTAGTAGAGGTGATGTGGTAGTGGTTAAGTTATAGTGTTTGTAATGTGCACATCCATATTTAGGTGATTGCGGGATTGGTTCTTGGTCTAAGTGGTGGTGAAGAAAGAGGAGGGAAGAAGTAGAGAAGGGGCGTGGTTGGGCAGGAGGAGAAGAGATGACATATCTATGTTTCTGTGCAATGCGCCTCAGGTGCAATTGCATGCATCTCAGGCGCACGCCTATGCACCCTGGGCGCACCTCAAAGTTGCAAAAAAAAAAAAACTTACTTCGTGGGCTTGCCATGAACACTCTGGAACTCTGATTTGTGTATGATTTTAACAGTTAAAAAGCTTGTTTGAGTCTAATTTATAACAAAAGTAACTAGGATCCAAAATTATTTTGAAATTTTTTAATGCGGGCTATGTTTTGCACAGTGCGCCTCAGGCGCAAATACCTGCGCTCCCGGCGCCTTCCTATGCGCCCGGGCGCACCTCAAACCTGTAAATAAAGGCCTAACATCGCGAGGTTGCCACGGACACTCCCGAACTCCGATTTGTACGCGATTGAGACCGTTGAAAAACATGTTGAGTTTAATTTCTAACCCAAGTGATTTGGGTACAACATTATTTTGAAGTTAAAAGATTTCAAACTTTATCCATTTGGCAAAATACTTACATCATCGTCCTATGTCACCACCATTTTTTTGACAACAACTACAAACCACATCTCCACAACGCTTATCACCTCATCGCCATTGTTTCACCACCACCAGTATTGCTTCACCATACCCCCACCACCACCTAGAAGCCGTCATTTCACCACCACCACCACCACCATCACTTTCCCACCATGATTGTCCCTTCCAAACCATTGCCGCCTCACAACCCCTAATCTTACCATCGCTATCATTGCGGGACTAGCTCCACCGGACCACCAGCCATTCTTCATTGCCACTATCACCACCACTACCACCTACATTCTAAAACATAAACCTCTTCCTGGGTCAAGCATCTTCATGAGTCTGAAGCTAGGCCAATTTTACTGTAGACTAAAAACTGATGATCAAGCAAGTAGCACTAGCTTTTCAACTATCTAGATCGAATTCCAATAAAAAGGCAACTCTGATTTGATGCCGCTAAATTTATCACTTGATTTTGGGTTTCTGCTGCGTCTTGGTGAACTTTACAGCCCCATTAAGGACCGAACTCACAAACCTTTCCACTTCCTCTTCATTCATCTCACCATTAAATGCCGCATACTTCCCCTTTCAAGGTTTGAAGGCGATTAAGGCTTCGTCAGCTGATTTGAATCCTGATGTATATATCGAGTGAATTTAGAAATGATGGATGCTTGGGTGCATCCAAAGGCACATAGGAAATAGAGTCTCTGTGAATGGAGGTCAGACTCTATCGCCTTAAAAGTGGTTTCTGAGAAAGCTAGAAGCACAAATCATCCAGCAAACAAAGAAATTAGTCTTTTAGAGTAGTTGCCAAACCCTCGAAGGAATATATTTTGCAAGAAACACTGACTCATCACCCAAGTTGAATTTGTTCAACCCAACCAACATTCGCATGAATTTATGTTTTGTCACAACTACATGTAACTGTAAATTTCACACCTTGGGAATTTTATACAGATATTCTTCTCTCAAATGGGTAGTTCTCGTATTCATATAAAGTATAACACGTCTATCTTAAGATTTTGAAGTTTAAAAAAAAGAGTTCTTAAAGAACTTCAGCTCTAGAAAGGCAACGATAAAAACTTCTAGTTCCAATATTGCATTTCAAGTTTACTCAAACAGCGCTTAAATGAAGGAGTGTTAATTAGTGAAATTTTAGTAGTGTGAGAGAGATGTATCGTTTCAATTTTATCTGATGTCCCTGTTGGGAGACGGCCAGGGCATTGATGAAACAAGACACGAAGGGGGAGACCATACTAAAGGAAGAAATAGGAGAGGAAGGAATAGGAAGAATAGTTTCCTTTATAGCCACCACAAAGCGGCATCAATTGAGTTAATAGCTACAAAGGAGCTTCATCAAAATAACAAACTATTCAGATTTGAGTTATTTGACTAACCTCTGATAGAATCTTAGCCAGCTTGCTTTCGCTCTGGACGATGTATAAACACCAATGACACATACAGAAGTGGTCTCTCCACAAAGAGCATCAAAAATTAGAAGCTACAAGTAGGGGTATCTTTTTAATGGTGGTGGTGAAATAATGGTGTGCGACTAGTGATGGAGTGATGGTTGTGGAGTGGTAGAGACCTAGTTGTGGTGGTGGTAATGTGTGAAATGATGGAGTGGTGTGCTGAAGGTGTCGTGGTGAAGTGATAGTGGTCAAATTGGTCATGAGGTGGTCGTAACAGAAATGGTGAGGTCGAAGGGTGGTCAATTAATGATGGTAGTGGTGGTGTCGTAGTCGTAAGTATCGGTCAAGTTATAATGTTTGTGGATATCCATATTTCGCTTCGTAAATGTACAAGTCCGACTTTTGGCGAATCTCCATGATGAAACTTTTTTCGCATGCTTTGATGAAGTGTCTAAAGCCCAATTAACTCTATGAAACTCTAAATTATTAAAGTAATATGTTTGAACTAGGAAGTGAGCACCGAATGAAATTTGGAATGAGTAGAAAGGCGCAAAAATATTTTTTTAGCCTTAGTCACTCCAACGATCTTTTCAACCCACTTTGTGTAGTCAAAGCTCAATTACCTTAATTTTTTGATTCCACCATCTCTTAGTAATTTTCATACCCTCTATATCAATACCAAATAGGTTTTGATTTGATTCAAAAGAAGGGTGATGCAAGGATTTCACCAAAATAATCTATTTTTTGGACCCATTAAGGATAAATTTTAAAATATTTTAATTTCAAAATATAAAATAATTTTAGGTCCAAAGTACTTTGGTTAAAATTTAGATTCAACAAGCTTTTCAACGGTTCAATTCACGTGCAAATCGGAGTTCGGGAGTGTCCGTGACAAGCCTGCGAAGTTAAGCCTTTTTTGCACTTTGAGGTGCGCCCGGGGCGCATAGGAGTGCGCCTGGGGCGCATGTACTTGCGCCTGAGGCGCACTTCACTAAACATAGATATGTTGACTCTTCCCCTCCTGCACAACCACGCCCCCGTCTCTTCTTCTTCCCTCCTCTTGCTTCACCACCACCACTACCTCACTGATTATGACTTTATTATAGTCGTATGTAACACATTGAAATTGGAAGCATCATGTAATTCATCGGTTTTCCTTGCGTGCAACCCATCAAGGTTCTGTATCGGGAAGGAACAGAACTAGACTAGAAGAGCTTGAATTATGTTAACCGTATCACAATCACTTCCTTGAGTCTTCAATTCATGATTACTGAATGTGGTAATGGACCTTGCTCAATAAGATTGTCTATTTGTTGCTTGCAAACATTTTTATTCGAATCCAAGTATATATTGCACCAAAGTGGCCCAACATATCTGGTTCGCCAAAAAAACAGTTGACCCTACTTTGTTGCGTGTTATATTTCTTAGCGACATATTCTGTTTTCCTTTCTGTTTAGTTTTTTTGCATTAGAACCTGCTGCTGCCATGGCTTTGATCATTGACTAGAATAACTTGAATTACATTCTAGTGTGTGTGTTTATACTCAATTCCTGCTGCTGCCATGGAAAAGGAAGGATATGGTTTCCTTTTGTACTCACCACCAAGCGGCAGGGTGGTAGAGAGCTAGTTGTGGTCGATTGGTGGTGATAACTTGTGAAATGACGAGGTGGCATGGTGATGAAGGTGCATAAGTAAAGTGATGGTGGTCGACGTGGTGAGGTGGCCAATTGTAACAGTAATGCTGAGGTCAAAGGGTGTTCAAATGATGGTAGCTAGTGGTAGTACCGGTGATGTAGCTTAATTTGTAAAAGTACAAGTCCGATTTTGGCCAATTCTCATGATGAAACTTTTTCTTTAGGCTTTGATGAAGTTTGTAAAGCCCAATTAACTCTATGAAGCTTTTAATTAATAAATGATTATGTTAGAATTGTGGGTGAGTACCAAATGGAATTTTGAAAAGGTAGAAGGACGCAAAAACGTCTTTTAGATTTAATGGCATTGACGATTTGTCAATAGTTTTGACTTCGACCCACTTATCATAGTCAAAGTCTATTTCTTAATTGTTTGATTCCACCATCTCTAAGTAATTTTCATATCCTATATATCAATACCAAATAGGTTTTGGTTCGATTTAAAAGAAGGGTGATGCGAAAATTTTGCAAAAAAAAATTTGTTTTTTGAACCGTTAAGGATAAAATTTTGAAATATTTTAATTTCAAAATAACTTTGGATCCAAACTACTTGCGTTAGAAATTAAACTCAACAAGCTCTTCAACAGTTCAAATCACGCACAAATTGGAGTTCGGGAGTGTCAATGGCAAGCTCGCAAAGTTAGGCGTTTTTTTTTTTTTTTTTGTAGCTTTGAGGATAGGAGTGCACCTAGGGGTCACGAAATTGCGCCTGAGGCGCACTATGCAAAATATAGCCCACATTAAAAAAATTTAAATCTTTTAGTTTCTAAATAATTTTGGATCCAAATTAATTAGTTAGAAATTAGACTCAACAAGCATTTCAATGCTTAAAATTACGCACAAATCAGAGTTAGGGAGTGTTTGTGGCAAACCCGAGCAATCAGCCATTCTTTTGTAGGTTTGAGGTGCGCCTGGGGCGTAGGGTCGTGCAACTAGGAATTTGATTCTTCTTTTAATGGGTTTATGGTACCTGGACCGAATACAAGCTTGCCGGTATTGTCGTAATTGTTCATGAGATATTTGGTCCATTTTTGTTGTTCGCTAAAAAGGATGGATATAATTTTTTGTTCATCAAATTATTAGAAGTGCATACATTGTCCTAATTAGATCACTGAAATGGTTGACAGTATGCTACATGTAGAGTGGCGGGGACTACTCCTGGTATACAAGTCGAGTTCTACATCTATCCTATCCTAGTTTCTATGGGGGAGGGGAGGGGTCGGTGAGAGTTGAACTCTTGACTCAGTAGTTGGAGGAACTCGTAAGGAAGAGAGCTCAACCATTGAGCTAAATTAATTCTGTAAAATGTTGGCAAAACATTCCACCATGTGACTCTATCATAATCAGAAGAATCCCACAAAATTTAATAGCTACAGCCTACAAAGGAGCTTCATCAAAATAACAAATTTAGATTTGAGTTATTTGACTAATCTCTGATAAAATCTTATCTAGCTTGCCTTTTGCTAGCTCTGGATGACCTAAAAACACCAATGACACAAACAGGAAGTGGTTTCTCCACAAAGAGCATAAAAGTAGAAGCTACAAGTAGGAGTGTCGGTTTAATGGTGGTGGTGAAATGATGGTGGTAGAGTGGTAGAGAGGTAGTTGCAGTGGTGATAATGTGGGAAATGATGGGGTGGTGCTGAAGGTGCGCAGTAGTGAAGTGATAGTAGTTGACGTGGTCATGAGGTAGTGCTTGTAGCAGAAATGGTGAGATTGAAGGGTGGTCAATTAATAATGGTAGTTCTTGTAGCGGTGGTGGTTCGGTTGTCGTAAGTATCGGCCAAGTTATAGTGTTTGTGGACATCCATATTTCGCTTCGTAAATGTACAAATCCGACTTTTGGCGAATCTCCATGATGAAACTTGTTGTCGTGTGCTTTGATGAAGTGTGTAAAGTCCAATTAACTCTGTGAAAATCTTAATTAATAAAGTAATATTTTTGAAATAGGAAGTGAGTATCGAATGAAATTTGGAATAAATAGAATGGCACAAAAATGTTTTTCAGTCTTAGTGGTTTTGACGATCTTTTTGACCCACTTTTTCGTAGTCGATCAAAGCTCAATTACCTTAATTGTTTAATTCCACCATTTCTTAGTAATTTTCATACCCTCTACATCAATACCAAATAGGTTTTAATTCGATCTAAAAGAAGGGTGATGCAAGGATTTTGCCAAAATAATCTATGTTTTTGTCCCACTATGGATAAAATTTTAAAATATTTAAATTTCAAAATAATTTTTTATCCAAAGTACTTTGGTTAAAAAATAAGATTCAACAAGCTTTTCAATGGTTCAAATCATGTGCAAATCGGAGTTTGGGAGCGTCCGTGACAAACCTACGAAGTTAGTCCTTTTTTGCAGCTTTGAATTGGACCAGGGCGCATGTACTTGCGCCTGAGGCGCACTGCACTAAGCATGCATAGGTATATCGACTCTTCCCCTCCTGCCTAACCACGCCCCATATCTTCTTCTTCCTTCCTCTTCCTTCACCACACAACCACCACCTCACCACCTAGACCAAGATCCAATCCCGCCCCAGGCTCACTGCTATGCACCTCTGGTGCACCTCAAAGCTGCAATAAAAACCTAATTTTGTGGGCTTATCATAGACACTCCCGAACTCCAATTTGTTTGTGATTTGAATCCTTGAAAAGTTTGTTATGTCTAATTTCTAACCCAATAAATTTGGATCCAAAATTATTTGGAAAAATGACTTGAATTTTTTTTTATCATTAACGGATCAAAAATAAATTATTTTGCCAAAATATCCTTGCATCACCCTTCTTTTAAATCGAATATAAACCTATTTGGTATTGATACAGAGGATATGAAAACTACTAAGAGTTGGTGGAATCAAACAATTAAGGTAATAGATTTGCATATGCAAGGTGGCGCCTCAACGGCAGACCGATTGAAAGAAAGACGTTTCATTCCCTTCTACTCTTTCTAAATTCCATTCGGTACTCGCTCCCTAGTTCTAATATATTCCTTCATTAATTAAGAGTTTCATTGACTTAATTGGCCTTTACATACTTCATCAAAGTGTACGAAAAAAGTTTCATCATGGGAATTCGCCAAAAGTCTGACTTGTACTTTTACGGAAATAAATATGGATGTCCGGATGAAGACAGAAAAGTAGATTTCTAATCGTAATGGTACCTTCAATTGTTGATTTGTAAAGAAGAAATTGATCGACTTGTCCAATCTACAAAATATTCCAATCACACAAAACTTAATATCTACAAAAGAGCATCATCCTATTTAGCTTTGAGTTATTTGACTAACCTCTAATAAAATCTCATCGAGCTTGCCTTTCGCTTAGGACAACTTAAAAACACCAATGATACAAACAGGAGTGGTCTCTCCACAAAGAGCATCAAAATTAGAAGCTGCAAGTAGGGGTAGGTATCTGTTTAATGGTTTGTGGTGAAATAATGATGCGCAACTAGTAGTAAAGTGATGGTGGTGGAGTGGTAGCTAGAGACCTAGTAAAGTAATATTTTGGATCTAGGAAGTGAGTATCGAATTGACAGCGGATTTTTCAATGGCATCAAATTGGTATCAGAGTTTTGGGTTCAATGGCAAATTATTGTCGCTTGCAATTTCAAACATTGCTGGTTGAAATCTCTTCAGACAAGGATGCTTCTTCTTCACTACCAATAGTGGATTGGAATTTGCCTCCGGTTTATGATGAGTACACCAAAGACGGATTCTTGATCATATACGATAACCAGAATTCTACTCCTATGAGTTTTGATTCTAAGGTATTACTTTTATTGTGCTTTGATGAGGTAGGCAATGCCCAAAATTTGTTTGCACGGGGGCATGGGCTGATTCTGATGAAGAGCTGTAAACAAGTTCTTAAACAGCACGATGGTGATTGTGCAATGGGGATTTTTAATTATCTTGCTAGAAAACCACTTTGCTCACATGAATTAGTTGTGGTTTCACCTGATGTGGTTGGAGTTGGTAGGGCCAACACTATTACAATCTTGATGCACCTACAACCAGAAGTTACGAGCTCAATATGGTACGTTAATGAGATAATTGATGTGAAAATTAAAGTAGAAGTTTTGAGGGGAAAAAAACGATAGAAGGGATAAATGCTCGCCACCCAAGCTAAAAAGCCAACGGGATACATATATCACCACTCAAGGATTTAATGAGGGATATAGGGCTAGGAATCCACCTAAAAGATACAGAAACAGAGAACTCGCCACCTATCGGAATCCATCTTTATTACCTTAATTGTTTGATTCCACAATCTCTTAGTCATTTTCATACCCTCTATATCAATACCGATGAGGTTTTGATTTGATTTAAAAGAAGGGTGATGCAAAAATTTTGCCAAAATAATCTATTTTTTTGACCCACTAAAGATAAAATTTTAAAATATTTAATTTCAAAAAAAATTTAGATCCAAAGTACACTGGTTAAAAGTAAGATTCAACAAGCTTTTCACTGGTTTAAATTACGCACAAATCGGAGTTTGGGAGAGTCCGTAATGAGCCCACGAAGTTCGGCCTTTTTTGCAGCTTTGAGGTGCGCCTAGGGCGCATAGGAGTGCGCCTGGGGCGCATGTACTTGCGCCTGAGGCGCAATACACTAAACATAGATATGCCGACTCTTCCCCTCCTGCCAACCGCGCCCCGTCTCTTCTTCTTGTGTTCTCTTGCTTCACCACCACCACTACCTCACTGATTATGAATTATTGTAGTCATACGTAACACATTGAAATTCATTGGTTTTCCTTATGTGCAATCCATCGAGGTTTTGTATCGGGAAGGAGCAGAACTAGAATAGAAGAGCTTGAATTATGTTAACCGTATCACAATTGCTTCCTTGAGTCAATTCATGATTAATGAATGTGGTAATGGACCTTGCTCAATAATATTGTCTTTTTGTTACTTGCAAACATTATTATTCGTATCCAAGTATTGCACAGAAGTGGCCAAACATTTGTGGTTCGCCAAGTAAACAGTTGACGTTTCTTTGTTGTGTGTGATATTTCCCGGCGATGCATTCTGTTTTCCTTTCTGTTTAGTTTTTCTGCATTACAACCTGCTGCTGCTATGGATTTGTTTCAATTTGACTAGAATAACTTGAAGTACATTCTAGTGTGTGTGTGTTTATACTCGATTCTTGCTGCTGCCATGGAAAAGAAAGGATATGGTTTCCTTTTGTACTCACCACCAATCGGTGGGGTGGTGGAGAGCTAGTTGTGATGGACTGGTGGTGATAACATGTGAAATGATGAGGTAGTGCTGAAGGTGCGGAAGTAAAGTGATGGTGGTCGACGTGGTCGATCGATCGTAACCGTATTAATGGTGAGGTCGAAGGGGTGTCAAATGATGGTAGCTAGTCGTAGTAGCGGTGATGTGGTAGTTGTCAGTAGTGGACATTCATATATAGCTTAATTTGTAAAAGTACAAGTCCGATTTTAGTGAATCCCCATGATGAAACTTTTTCTGTAGGCTTTGATGAAGTGTGTAAAACCCAATTAACTCTATGAAACTCTTAATTAATAAACAAATATGTTTGAATTAGGGAGTCAGTAGCAAATAGAATTTTGAGAAAGCAGAAGGGCGCAAAAACGTCTTTTAGATTTAATGGCTCTGATGATCTATCAATAGTTTTGCCTTCGACCCACTTTTCATAGTCAAAGTCTATTACCTTAATTGTTTGATTCCACCATCTCTTAGAAATTTTCATATCGTATATATCAAATTTTCATATCCTATAAATCAATACCAAATAGGTTTTGGTTCGATTTAAAAGAAGGGTGATGCGAAAATTTTGCAAAAAATTTTTTTTTTGACCCGTTAAGGATAAAATTTTGAAATGTTTTAATTTCAAAATAATTTTGGATCCAAACTACTTGCATTAGAAATTAAACTCAACAAGCTCTTCAGCAGTTCAAATGATGCACAAAACGGAGCTTGGGAGTGTCCGTGGCAAGCTCGCGAAGTTAGGCATTTTTTTTTTCAGCTTTGAGGTGCGCCCGGGCGCATAGAAGTGCTCTTGGGGCTGACGTAATTGTGCCTAAGGCGCACTGTGCAAAACATAGCCTGCATTAAAAAATTTCAAATCTTTTAATTGCGAATTAATTTTGGATCCAAATTACTTTGGTTAGAGATTAGACTCAACAAGCATTTCAATGCTAAAATCACGCACAAATCGGAGTCCGGGAGTGTTTGTGGCAAGCCCGCACAGTAAGCCGTTCTTTTGCAGGTGTGAGGTACGCCTGGGGTGCTGAGGCGTGCGCCTGACTGCATGTACTTGCTGCAGGGCGCATAGGAGTGCGCCTACCCAAAACATAGCCCGCACTAAAGTTTTCAAATCTTTTAATTTCAAACAAATTTTGGATCCAAATTATTTGAGTTAGAAATTAGGCTCAACAAGCTTTTTCAATAGTTAAAATCACGAGCAAATCGGAGTTCGGGAGCGTTCGTACCAAACCCGCGAAGTTAAGCCTTTTTTAAGCTTAGAGGTGTGCCAGGGGCGCATAGCCGTCCGCCTAGGATGCATGTAACTGCTCCTGAGGCACATTGCACAAAACAAAGATATTTCATCTCTTTCCCTCCTTCCTAACCATGCCCCTTCTTTTCTTATTCCTTCCTACCTTAAACAGAAACCTCTTCCTGGGTCTTAAGCCAGGCCAATTTCACTATAGATTAGAAACTGATGATCAAGCAAGTATCTATTCTGTTTGACAAAAAAAAAAAAAAAAAATGTTCAAGCAAGTAGCACTAGCTTTCCAAGTATCTATATCGAATTCCAATAAAAAGGCAACTCTGCCCCTAAATCTCTCACTTGATTTTGGGTTTCTGCCGCGTCTTGGTGAACTTTATGTCCCCATTAAGTACCAAACAGATAAACCTTCCACTTCCTCTGCATTCATCTCTCCATCAAATGCCGCATACTTCCCCTTTCGTGGTTTGAAGGCTATCAAGACTTTGTCAGATGATTTGAATCTTGATTTATCGAGTGAGCTTAGAAATGACAGATGCTTGAAAGCGCATGGGAAATAGAAGCACAAATCATGCAGCAAACATAATTTTTTTTTTTAATGCAAGAAACAATACCCAAATTGAATTTGTTCAACACAACCAACATGCATTCGCAAGAATTTATGTTTAGAGTAAATTACAGTAAACCCCCCTCAACTAACCCAAATTTTCACTTAACCCCCTCTGACTACAAAACCCAACAGTGTGCACCCTCTAACTATCCAGAATTGACACTTAACACCCTTTTATTAGGTCTCCGTAGGAAAAATGCACCGACGGCCGTCTCCGGCCACCGGGCGGCCGATCCGAGCCGTCCAAAATTTTTTTTAAAAAAAACCGAGTGGGCCAACGCGGGAATCAACGGCATCCGACGTGCGTAGGTGCTCGATCTAAACACCCCATTTAAATTCTTGGGATGTTTGGATCGAGCACCTACGCATGTCGGATGCCGTTGATTCCCGCGTTAGCCCACTCGATTTTTTTTTATAAAATTTTTGGACGGCTCGGATCGGCCGCCCGGTGGCGGGAGACGGCCATCGGTGTATTTTTCCTACGGAGACCTAACAAAAGGGTGTTAAGTGTCAATTCTGGATAGTTAGAGGGTGCACACTGTTGGATTTTGTAGTCGGAGGGGGTTAAGTGAAAATTTGGATTAGTTGAGGGGGGTTTACTGTAATTTACTCTTATGTTTATCACAAGTAATTTCGCACCTTGGAAATTTTATACAGATACACTTTTCAAGCGGTAGTTCTCATTTTCATATAAAGTATAACATGTCTATCTTAAGATTTTTTTTATCTGCGATGAAGAAAGTAAGAACTTCCAATATTTCTTTTCAAGTTCTCTTAAATGAACGAAGTTGGTGAAGAACTGGGAGGAGTGTTATTAAAAATTTAGTAGCGAGAGAGAGAAGCATGGTTCCAATTTTATCTGATGTCCCCGAAGGGGCCAGGGCATTGATGAAACAAGACACGAAGGGGGAGACCATACTAAAGAAGAGGAAGGAAAAGGAAGGATAGTTTCCTTTATAGTCACCACAAAGCGGCATCAATTAAGTTAATAGCTACAAAGGAGCTAGTTTCATCAAAATAACAAACTATTCAGATTTGATTTATTTGACTAATCTCTGATAGAATATTATCCAGCTTGCCTTTCGCTCTAGACGTGGTCATGAGGTGGTTGTAACAAAAATGGTGAGGTCGAAGGGTGGTTAATTAATGATGGTAATGGTGATAGTGGTGATGTGGTAGTCACAAGTATCGGTCAAGTTATAGTGTCCGTGGACATCCATATTTCTCTTCATAAATGTACAAGCCCGGCTTTTGGCGAATCTCTATGATGAAACTTTTTTCGTATGCTTTGATGAAGTGTGTAAAGCCCAATTAACTCTATGAAACTCTTAATTAATAAAAAAATATGTTTGAACTTGGAAGTGAGAACCGAACGAAATTTGGAATGAGTAGAAGGGCGCAAAAATGTTTTTTTAGCCTTAGTCGGTCCAACGATCTTTTCGACCCACTTTCGTAGTCAATGCTCAATTACCTTAATTGTTTGATTCCACCATCTCTTAGTTATTTTCATACATAGTTTTGGATTTGATTTAAAAGAAGGGTGATGCAAGGATTTTGCCAAAACAATCTATTTTTTGACCCACTAAGGATAAAAGTTTAAAATAATTTTTGATCTAAAGTACTTTGGTTAGAAATTAGATTCAACAAGCTTTTCAACGGTCCAAATCACGCGCAAATTGGAATTCGAAAGTATCCATGACAAGCCCGTGAAGTTAAGCTTTTTTTGCAGCTTAGAGGTGCACCCAGGGCACATAGGAGTGCGCCTGAGGCGCATGTACTTGCGCCTAAGGTGCACTGCACTAAACATAGATATGTCTGACTCTTCCCCTCCTGCCCAACCATGCCTCGTCTCTTCTTCTTCCCTCCTCTTCCTTCACTACAGAACCACTACCTCACCACCTAGACCAAGATCCAATCCCGCCATCTAAGTTTTCTTTTTTCCCTTCTGGTGGCTATGGATCGAGATGTGGTGGTAGTTGTCGTGAAATAATGGTGGTGAAACATACACACACAAAAAAAAACCATGTAAGTTTGCGGGATTTGATCTTGGTCTAGGTGGTGGGGTAGTGGTGGTAGTGAAGCAAAGAGGAGGGAAGAAGAAGAAGAGATGGGACGTGGTTGGGCAGAAGAGGAAGAGTCAACATATCTATGTTTAGTGCAGTGCGCCCTCCTATGTATCCACCCTGGGCGCACCTCAAAGCTGCAAAAAAAGCTTGACTTCGCGGGCTTGTCCCAAACGCTCTCGAACTCCAATTTGCACATGATTTAAACTGTTGAAAAACTTCTTGTGTCTGATTTCTAACCCAATAAATTTGGATCCAAAATTATTTGGCAACTAAATGATTTGAATTTTTTATTCCCACAAAGTAAACGAAACTTGAATTTTTTCATGATCGTATTCCATCATCTCTTAGTACTTTAAAAACACTAATTATTGATATATAATAGGTCTTGATCTGATTTAAAATGAGAGACATAAGTATTTTACTGAAATAATCTTTTTTCGACCCACTGAGGGTAAAATGGTCACATGTCTTGATATACGAGTGATTTTTTTTATCCAAACTACTTGGGTTAGAAGCAAACTGAACAAGTTTTCCAACGGTTCAAACCACAAGAAAATTGGATTTCGGGAGCGTGTATATCAAGTTCCAAACGTTCGACTTGTTTTGGACGGTGGGATGCGCCTGGGCGCATGGAATTGCGCCTAAGGCACAATAATGCTTCAAAAGACATCAAACTTTGAAGGGTTGCCCTGGACACTCCCGAACTCCAATTTGCGCGTGGTTTGAACCGTTGAAAAACTTGTTCACTTTTCTTTCTAACCCAACCGGTTCGGATAAAATATCGTTTGTATATCAAGAGATGTGACCATTTTACCCTCAGTGGTCTGAAAAAATAATTCATTTCGGTAAAACATTCGTATGGCCCTCACTTTAAATCTGATCAAAACCCATTATATATCAATAGAAAGAGTTCTGGAGGTACAAAGAGATGATGGAATCCAACTATAAAAGAAAAAAACAAGTTTTGCTTAAGAAAATTCAGTAGAAAGAAGACCACTACAAAAATTGTCAAGGCCACCAAGACTACAACACGTTCTATGTTCCATTCGGTGATCAAATCCCAAGTTCATACGTATTTCTTCATTGATTATGTGTTTTAAAGTTTTCATAGAGTGTGTACATTTCATTGAAGCTTTAGGAGAAATCATTTCAAAGAGCTTTTTACATTGTGTTAGTAGTCGTAACTTCCAAAATTTGGCGTCGAAACTACAGGAGCCTCGCTTCCAGCGAATGACGAAACAGTTTTTCACACGGTTCGATGAAGTGTAAATTACTTATAAACTCTTTGAAGTTCACTTAACCAACGAAGAAATACCTACGAACTAAGGATTTGGTCACCAAATGAAACTTAGAACATGTTTTAGCTGTAGTCGCCTTGACGAATTTTGTAGTTGTTTATTTCTACCCAATTTTCATGAACGGCATTTAAATATTTTTATGGTTGCATTGGACCATCTCTTATGGCTTCAAAAACTATAATTATTTACATATAATTAGATCGATTCGATTAAAAATGAGGGACATATGATCGTTTTTCAAAATGGATTATTTTTTTAAACCACTGAGGGTAAAACAGTCATATTTCTGGATATACAAATGATTTTTTAACCAAACTGTAATTCCAAGCGGCCATGTGCAATTCGAGGCGGCCAACGGCAATTCGATGCGGCCAACTGTAATTCCAAGCGGTCATGTGCAATTCGAAGCGGCCATGTGCAATTCGACTTGGCCAATTGCAATTACATGCGGCCAATTGTAATTTGAGGCGGACAAGAGTAATTCGTACCAGCTAATTGCAATTCAACGCGGCCAAGTGCAATTTGAGGTGGCCAAGTGCAATTACAAGCGGCCAAATGTAATTTGACGCGGCCAGATGCAATTTGACGCGGCCAAAAGCAATTCAACGCGGCCAAGTGCAATTAAATGCGGCCAACTGTAATTCGAGCCGGACAAGAATAATTCGTACCAGCTAAATGCAATTCAACGCGGCCAAGTGCAATTTGAGGTGGCAAAATGCAATTACAAGCGGCCAGATGTAATTTGATGCGGTCAGATGCAATTTGACGCAGCCAAATGCAATTCAACGCGGCCAAGTGCAATTCGAGGCGGCCAACGACATTTCGACGCGGCCAACTGTAATTCGAAGCGGCCATGTGCAATTCGAAGCGGCCATGTGCAATTCAACTCGGCCAAGTGCAATTCAATGCGGCCAATTGCAATTAAATGCGGCCAACTGTAATTCGAGGCGAACAAGAGTAATTCGTACCAGCTAAATGCAATTCAACGCGGCCAAGTGCAATTTGAGGTGGCCAAGTGCAATTACAAGCGGGTAGAAGTAATTTGACGCGGCTAGAAGTAATTTGACGCGGCCAAGTGCAATTCAACGCGGCCAAGTGTAATTCGATGCAGCCAAAGACAATTCCACATGGCCAATAGCAATTCCATGCGGCCATGTGAAAGATAAACGTCCCTGAAGCTGGAATGGAAGTGGTGCAAGAAATTCTTAGTTAAAAATCCCATAAAATCATC
>BPLS01031535.1:112070-129575 GCA_019656275.1 Rhododendron kiyosumense
GGTAGCCGTGGTGATAGTGGCGATTAAGTATTGCTAGTGGTCCGGTGGCACTAGTGCCGCAATGATAGCGATAGTAAGATAGGGGGGGTTGTAAGGCGGCAATGGTTTGGAAGGGACAATCATGGTGGGAAAGTGATGGTGGTGAAAAGACAGCTTCGAGGTGGTGGTGGTGGTGTGTGTGTGTGGTGAAGCGATACTGGTGGTGGTGAAACAATGGCGATGAGGTGATGATAGTTGTGGAGATGTGGTTGTAGTTGTTGTCAAAAAAATGGTGGTGAAATAGGAGGATAATGTAAGGATTTTGCCAAATGTATAAAGTTTGAAATCTTTTAACTTCAAAATAATTTTGTACCCAAATCACTTGGGTTAGAAATAAAACTCAACATGCTTTTCAACGGTCTAAATCGCGCACAAATCGGAATTCGGGAGTACCCGTGGCAACCTCTCGAAGTTAGGCCTTTATTTACAACTTTAAGTTGCGCCCGGGTGCATAGGAGTGCGCCTGGAGTGCAGGTATTTGCGCCTGAGGCGCACTGTGCAAAACATAGCCCGCATTAAAAAATTTCAAAATAATTTTGGATCCAAGTTACTTTTGTTATAAATTAGACTCAACAAGCTTTTTTAACGGTTAAAATCACACACAAATCAGAGTTCGGAAGTGTTCATGGCAAGCCCGTGAAGTTCCGGTTTTTTTTTTTGAAACTTTGAGGTGCGCCCAGGGCGCATAGGCGTGCGCCTGAGATGCATGCAATTGCGCCTGAGGCGCATTGCACAGAAACATAGATATGTCATCTCTTCCCCTCCTGCCCAACCACGCCCCTTCTCTTCTTCTTCCCTCCTCTTTCTTCACCGGCCACCACTTAGACCAAGAACCAATCCCGCGATCACCTAAATATGGATGTCCACATCACAAACGCTATAACGTAACCGTTACTTACGACTACCACATCACCTCTACACCACTACCTTCATTTGACCACTTTACTGTTATTGCTACAACCACCTCACCACGTCGACCACTATCACTTTACTAGTACCGCACATTCAGCGCCCACCCCCCAATCATTTTACATAACCACCACAACTAGGTCTTGACCACTCCACCACCATCATTTCACCACCAACATTAAACAGATACCCCCACTTGCAGCTTCTAATTTTGTTGCTCTTTTTGGAGAGACCACTCCTGTTTGTATCCAAGGTTAGTCAAATAACTCAAAGCTAAATAGGATGATGCTCTTTTGTAGCTATTAATTTTTTTGTGATTCTTCTGATATGATGATACGAGCCTCATAGTCTAATATTTTGCAAATTGGACAACTCTATCAATCTCTTCTCTACAAATCAAAAGTTGAAGATTTTGTTATGATTAGAAATCTACTTTTCCGTCTTCATCCAAACATTCATATTTAGTTTCGTATAAATACAAGTCGGGCACCAGACTTTTGAGAAATCCCCATGATGAAACTTTTTTTGCCTGCTTTGATGAAGTATGTAAAGGCCAATTAACTCAATGAAACTCTTAATTAATAAAGGAATATGTTAGAACTGGGGAGTGAGCACCGAATGGGAATTGGAATGGATAGAAGGGAACAAAAACGTCTTCTTTTTCAGTCGGTCTACCTTCGACCTACCTTTCATAGGCAAATCTCTATTACCTTAATTGTTTGATCCCACCAACTCTTAGAAAATTTCATACCCTCTGCTGTATCAATACCCAATAGGTTTAGATTCGATATAAAAGAAGAGTGATGCAAGGAGGTTTTGACAAAATAATTTATTTTTTGACCCATTAAGGATAAAAAAAAATTCAAATCATTTAGTTTCCAAATAATTTTGGATCCAAATCTATTGTGTTAGAAATCAAACACAACAAGCTTTTCAACGATTCAAATCATAGACAAATTCGAGGTGCGCCCGGAGCACATAGGATTGCGCCTAGAACATATTGCACTGAACATAGATATGTCAACTCTTCCCCTCCTACCCAATCACGCCCCGTCTTTTCTTCTTCCCTCATCTTCCTTCACCACACAACCACTACCTCACCACGTAGACCAAGATCCAATCCCACCATCTAAGTTTTCTTTTTTTCCTTCTGGTGGCTATGGAGATGTGGTGATAGTTGTCGTGAAATAATGGTGGTGAAACACCAAAAAAAAAAAAAACCCTAAGATTGCGGGATTTGATCTTGGTCTTGGTGGTGAGGCTAGAGAAGGAAAAGGAGGGAAGAAGAAGAGATCACAGGGCGTGATTGGGCAGGAGGGGAAGTGTTGACATATCTATGTTTAGTGCGATTCGACTCGGCGCAATTTCATGAAACACTATAAGCCAAAAATAAACAACTATAGATCAAACACTAATTAGATTAAATTGCGCCTGAGAGGTTTGTTTGATTTATAGTTGTTTATTCAAAAATCGTCAGTGCAATTCGACTCGGCCAATAGATTTAAAAATTGTCAGGGCGACTTGGACAATAGGGCGGAGCTCGACTCCCAAAGGCAATTCAATCATGGAAGCCAAGGTAGCAAGTGCATCGACAAAATGGTTCTTCAATCGGGGAACGTGAGTGAAAGTCACCTTGTTGAAACGAGGAATTAGCCCCTCCAAATCCTGATGATAAGGTTTCAACTTCTCTTCGCGCACCCTCCAATCCCCATTGGCTTGAGACACAACAAGATTAGAATCTCCGATGACTTCGAGTTTCTCAACGCCAAGTGCGAGTGCAGCTTCCATGCCCACAATACAGGCTTCGTATTCTGCTTGGTTGTTCGTGACGTCGAAGTTGAGTTTGAATGCAAGTGGAATATGAGAACCGTCAGGGGTGATTAACAAAACCCCGATCCCGAATCCTTTCTGATTGGTTGCTCCATCAAAGTAAAGAGTCCAAACATCCTCGACAACTGCTAGTACTTCCTCATCTGGAAACACGAAATCTGAGTCCTCTGGTCCGTCCATGGGATGGTCGGCTAAGAGTTCTGCAATGGCACGCCCTTTTATTGATTTTCTTGTGACATATTCGAGGTCGAATTCTGCCAAGAGAAGCAACCAATGTGCTAACTTACCAGTGAGCACAGGTTTCTCAAATAGATACTTGAGAGGATCCATTCGAGAGATCAACTTCATTGGGTAAGCCAGCATGTAGTGTCTTAATTTCTTGGAGGCCCAGACAAGGGCCCAGCATGTCTTTACCAAGGCAGTGTAGCGTTCTTCAGATCCAACCATCTTCTTACTTAAGTAGTAAATGGCTTTCTCAACTCCCTTGTCCCCTTCCTGAGCTAGCAAGCATCCCATGGACGTAGGGCTCACAGACAAGTAAAGAATCAGGGGTTTCAAGGGCACCGGCGGTATGAGAACAGGCGGATTCTGCAGATAGTTCTGGATTGAAGTGAAGGCTGTTTGGCATTTGTCTGACCATACAAATGGGATATCCTTCTTGAGTAGACGAAACATCGGCTCGCAAGTTAGGGTTAACTTGGCGATGAATCTGCTGATGAACTGAACCTTCCCCAAAAATCTCCACACTCCCTTTTCAAACTCAGGTGGCTTCATTTCAAGTATGGCTTTGATTTTCGGCGGATCAACCTCAATCCCACGAGAGGTGATCATGAAACCGAGCATTTTACCTGCTGTGACCCCAAAGGTGCACTTCTGTGGATTAAGATGCATCCGGAACTGACGGAGTCTTTCGAAAAGCTTCCTTCTTTTGCTTCCTATTTCGTTAGGGGAATAAAATTATTACGAGAGTTTTACTTCGGGGGAGGATGATCTTTCAAAGAGGTCCAATCGATGAACTACTTGCCTCATGATTAATCTCTTGATCAACCAACATGTACGCATAACATAGAATGTGTAAAATTTGCCGCCTAGCGTTTGGCATCCAGACCTAACAAGTGAACCTAATCGCAATCAACTAATTAATCAAATCAAACATCATATATACTTCGCTGGCATAGTTGTAACAAGTTGGCACTGACATCCACGCTCTCGTGTTCAAAGTTGGCCTCATCGAATCTCACTTAGCTGGTACGAATTACTTTTGTTCGCCTCGAATTACACTTGGCTGCATGTAATTGTAATTGGCCGCGCTGAATTGCACATGGCCGCATGGAATTGCACTTGGCCGCGTCGAATTACACTTGGCCGCATCTAATTGCACGGCCAAGTGCAATCTGTGGCGGCCAAGTGAAATTCCAAGCGTCCAAGTATAATTTGAAGCGGCCAGATGCAATTCAACGCGGCCAACTGCAATTCAACGCGGCCAAGTGTAATTCGACGCAGCCAAAGGCAATTCCACTTGGCCAACTGCAATTCCATGCGGCCATGTGAAAGATAAACGTCCCTGAAGCTGGACTGGAAGTGGTGCAAGAAATTCTTAGTTAAAAATCCCTAGTTAAAAATCCCATAAAATCATCTTTATCCACCAAGCAAAATGAGAGAAATAGTTGAAGGAATTATGCTGCAAATGAGAGAAATTGAATGATGAAGAAGCTGAAATGAGGGAAATTATTTGGATCACGAGGAATTATGGTGTTCTGCTGCTGCCCTAAACAGATGATCGAGGATTTCTCCATAAGTTTTGTCAAAAGCCCTGCATATTCGTGTGAGAAGAAGACGCAGGAATCATGAACAAAATTACTAGTATTAAAGAAAGAGTGTGGCTCGTGGCCACATTATCTGGAAATTGTGAAACGGAACTACGCCTCTCTTATAAATAATGGCCGCACTCTTTCGCTCTTGGCCGCCCTCTTTTCGTAGCATGCACGCGAAGTTTGACTTGTTCAAAAATTTTGAGGACTGCGCCCGGGGCGCACAGACATGCTCCTGGGCGCATGAAATTGCGCCTAAGGCACATCAAGGCTTATAGATTAAATCATATGTCATTTATAAATTTGGCTTATAGTGTTTGATGTATTTTGGGCCAAAACCACTTCGAGTTTCTGATGGAATACAATCAAGAAAAAATTCAAGTTTCGTTTACTTTGTGGGCTTCTAACTACAAAGTAAGCTGGATAGGTACGTAATTCATGTTCAACTCCATGATAATGAGAACCAAAACACAACCACATCTAGCAAGTCTATCTCGAGCAAGTCATGAACGTTGGCCAATCACAGAAGGAGTTAACAAAAAGGCAGCATAGTGCACAAGGCTCCTGCCACTGTGGATTCTGGGTCACCAATGCAGCATTGTTGCATTATCCGTGTGTGCTGAGAGGCTGTTTAATCTAAGCACAATAACCATCGAGCTTCGACATATGATCGAGGTTTGTTTGTTTATTCAATGAATAAATGTCCATCTCTCTCTACATATCAACATCTGTCCATCCATCTTGTTGAATTCTACCCAAGGGGAATGAGTTGCGAGTGTAGGGGAAAAATCACTGGGTGTCGGAGCACACATTTACAACATCTCAGATTCTTACGGATTGGTTCACGAGAAAGGCTTTCTGAAAGCTGTGGAATACAGTTGCACCTAGAGCCTGTAAGGATCAGATTGCAGTGCATTGAAGAGGAGCCTCGATTATTTTGTGTGCCATATCCTTATTCGGCGTTGGACAAAGCTCCCCTTGTTTTCTATATAATCTGATATTGTCTAGAGCAAGGGGTGGTGGTGTGGCAATGTGAGAGCTGAGAGGGTGAGGTAGAGTGGGGAGCCGATGTCGCTCCCGTTGGTGAGCCGGTCTTGGTGCCTGGAGAGCTTTTCATAACCTTGTATATGCAATTTCTACAGATTGAAATTTTCTCTAAATTCTATAGTGTGTGTGGTTTGGACACTCCCGAACTCCGATTTTCGCATAGATTGAACCGGTTAAAAGCCTGTTCAATTTTCATTCTAATTGAGTAGTTTGGTTAAAAAATCATTTGTAAATCCAGAAATATGACTATTTTACCCTCAATGGTTTAAAAAAATAATCTATTTCGAAAAACGATCATATGTCCCTTATTTTTAATCGAATTGATCTAATTATATATAAATAATTAGAGTTTTTGAAGCCATAAGAGATGGTCCAATGCAACAATAAAAATATTTAAATTCCGTTCATGAAAATTGGGTAGAAATAAACAACTACAAAAATCGTCAGGGCGACTACGGCGCAATTTCATGGACAAAATTGCGCCGAGTCGAATCGAAGTCGTTTTGGCCCAAAATGGATCAAACACTATAAGCCAAATTTATAAATGACATATGATTTAATCTATAAGCCTTGATGTGCCTCAGGCGCAATTTCATGCGCCCAAGAGCATGTCTGTGCGCCCCGGGCGCAGTCCGATCCTCAAAATTTTTGAACAAGCCAAACTTCGCATGCATGCTACGGAAAGAGGGCGGCCAAGAGCGAAAGAGGGCGGCCAAGAGTAAAAGAGTGCGGCCATTATTTATAAGAGAGGCGTAGTTCCGTTTCACGATTTCCGAATAATGTGGCCACGAGCCACACTCTTTCTTTAATACTAGTAAATTTGTTCATGATCAAAGTTTGGCTTATAGTTGTTTATAAATCACTTCGATGGACATTTATTCATTGAATAAACAAACAAACCTCGATCATATGTCGAAGCTCGATGGTTATTGTGCTTAGATTAAACAGCCTCTCAGCACACACGGATAATGCAGCGATGCTGCATTGGTGACCCAGAATCCACAGTGGCAGGAGCCTTGTGCACTATGCTGCCCTTTTGTTGACTCCTTCTGTGATTGGCCAACGTTCACGACTTGCTCGAGATTGCTAGATGTGGTTGTGTTTTGGTTCTCATTATCATGGAGTTGAACATGAATTACGTACATATCCAGCTTACTTTGTAGTTAGAAACCCACAAAGTAAACGAAACTTGAATTTTTTCGTGATTGTATTCTATCATGTCTTAGTACTTTAAAAACACTAATTATTGATATATAATGGGTCTTGATCTGATTTAAAATGAGGGACATATGGCCATTTTACCGAAATAATCTTTTTTCGACCCACTGAGGGTAAAATGGTCACACGTCTTGATATAAGAGTGATTTTACTTTTATCCAAACTACTTGGGTTAGAAAGCAAACTGAACAAGCTTTCCAACGGTTCAAACCACACGAAAATTGGATTTCGGGAGCGTGTGTATCAAGCTCCAAAAGATCGACTTGTTTTGGATGGTGTGATGCGCCTGGGGCGCATTTGAATTGCGCCTGGGTGCATGGAATTGCTCCTAAGGCGCAATAGTGCTTCAAAAGACGTCAAACTTTGAAGGGTTGCCCTGGACACTTTCGAACTCCAATTTGCGCGTGGTTGAAACCGTTGAAAAGCTTGTTCACTTTTCTTTCTAACCCAACCAGTTTGGATAAAATATCGTTTGTATATCAAGAGATGTGACCATTTTACCCTCAGTGGTTTGAAAAAATAATTCTTTTCGGTAAAACGTTCGTATGGCCCTAACTTTAAATCGGATCAAAACCCATTATATATCAATAGAAAGAGTTATGGAGGTACAAAGAGATGATGGAATCCAACCATAAAAGAAAAAATCAAGTTTCGCTTAAGAAAATTTGGTAGAAAGAAGGCCACTACAAAAATCGTCAAGGCCACCAAGACTAAAACACGTTCTAGGTTCCATTCGATGATCAAATCCCAAGTTCGTACGTATTTCTTCATTGCTTATGTGTTTCAAAGTTTTCATAGAGCGTCTAAATTTCATCGAAGCTTAGGAGAAATTGTTTCAAAGAGTTTTTATGTTGTGTTGGTAGTCGTAACTTCCAAAATTTGGCTTCGAAACTATAGGAGCCTCGCTTTCAACGAATGACGAAACAGTTTTTTGCACTAAGGATTTGATCACCGAATGAAACTTGGAACATGTTTTAGCCATAGTCGCCCTGACGATTTTTGTAGTTGTTTATTTCTACCCAATTTTCATGAACGGAATTTAAATATTTTTATTGTTGCATTGGACCATCTCTTATGGCTTCAAAAACTCTAATTATTTATATATAGTTAGATCGATTCTATTAAAAATAAGGGACATATGATCGTTTTTTGAAATAGATTATTTTTTTAAACCACTGAGGGTAAAATAGTCATATTTTTGGATATACAAATGATTTTTTAACCAAACTACTCGATTAGAATGAAAATTGAACAGGCTTTTAACCGGTTCAAACTATGCGAAAATTGGAGTTCAGGAGTGTCCAAGCCACACACGCGATAGAATTTAGAGAAAATTTCAATTTGTAGAAATTGCATATACAAGATTACGAAAAACTCTCCGGACACCAAGACCGGCTCACCAACGGGAGCGACATCGGCTCCCCACTCTACCTCACCCTCTCAGCTCTCACATTGCCACACCACCACCCCTTGCTCTAGACAATATCAGATTATATAGAAAACAAGGGGAGCTTTGTCCAATGCCAAATAAGGATATGGCACACAAAATAATCGAGGCTCCTCTTCAATGCACTGCAATCTGATCCTTACAGGCTCTAGGTACAACTGTATTCCACAGCTTTCAAAAAGCCTTCCTCGTGAGCGAATCCGTAAGAATATGAGATGTTGAAAATGTGTCCTCCGACACCCGGTGATTTTTCCCCTGCACTCACAACTCATTCCCCTTGGGTAGAATTCCACAAGATGGATGGACAGATGTTGATATGTAGAGAGAGATGGACCTTTATTTGTGGAATAAACAAACAAACCTCGATCATATGTCGAAGCTCGGTGGTTATTGTGCTTTGATTAAACAGCCTCTTAGCACACACGGATAATGCAGCGATGCTGCATTGGTGACCCAGAATCCACAGTGGCAGGAGCCTTGTGCACTATGCTGCCTTTTTGTTGACTCCTTTTGTGATTGGCCAACGTTCACGACTTGCTCGAGATAGACTTGCTAGATGTGGTTGTGTTTTGGTTCTCATTATCATGGAGTTGAACATGAATTACGTACCTATCCAGCTTACTTTGTAGTTAGAAACCCACAAAGTAAACGAAAATTGAATTTTTTCGTGATTGTATTCCATCATGTCTTAGTACTTTAAAAACACTAATTATTGATATATAATGGGTCTTGATTTGATTTAAAATGAGGGACATATGACCATTTTACCGAAATAATCATTTTTCGACCCACTGAGGGTAAAATGGTCACAAGTCTTGACATACGAGTGATTTTTCTTTTATCCAAACTACTTGCGTTAGAAAGCAAACTGAACAAACTTTCCAACGGTTCAAACCACACAAAAATTGGATTTCGGGAGTGTGTGTATCAAGCTCCAAAAGTTCGGCTTGTTTTGGATGGTGGGATGCGCCTGGGGCGCAATGAATTGCGCCTCAGGCGCAATAATGCTTTAAAAGACTTCAAAGTTTGAAGGGTTGCCCTGGACACTCCCGAAGTCAAATTTGGGCATGATTTGAACCGTTGAAAAGTTTGTCCACTTTTCTTTTTAACCCAACTAGATTAGATAAAATATCGTTTGTATATCAAGAGATGTGACCATTTTACCCTCAGTGGTTCGAAAAAATAATTCTTTTCGGTAAAACGCTCGTATGGCCCTCACTTTAAATCGGATCAAAACCCATTATATATCAATAGAAAGAGTTATGGAGGTACAAAGAGACGATGGAATCCAACCATAAAAGAAAAAAACAAGTTTCGCTTAAGAAAATTCAGTAGAAAGAAGACCACTACAAAAATCGTCAAGGCCACAAAGACTAAAATACATTCTAGGTTCCATTCGATGATCAAATCCCAAGTTCGTACGTATTTCTTCATTGCTTTTGTGTTTCAAAGTTTTCATAGAGCGTCTACATTTCATCGAAGCTTAGGAGAAATCGTTTCAAAGAGTTTTTATGTTGTGTTGGTAGTCGTAACTTCCAAAATTTGGCTTCGAAACTACAGGAGCTCCACTTTCAGCGAATGACGGAACAGTTTTTCACACGGTTCGATGAAGTGTAAATTACTTATAAACTCTTTGAAGTTCACTTAACCAACGAAGAAATACCTATGAACTAAGGATTTGATCACCGAATGAAACTTAGAACATGTTTTAGCCGTAGTCGCCTTGACGATTTTTTTAGTTGTTTATTTCTACCCAATTTTCATGAACAGAATTTAAATATTTTTATGGTTGCATTGGACCATCTCTTATGGCTTCAAAAACTCTAATTATTTATATATAATTAGATCGATTCGATTATAAATGAGGGACATATGTTCGTTTTTCGAAATATATGGATTATTTTTTTGAACCACTGAGGGTAAAATAGTCATATTTCTGGACGTACAAATGATTTTTTAACCAAACTACTCGATTAGAAAGAAAATTGAACTGGATTTTAAATGGTTCAAACTATGCGCAAATCGAAATTCGGGAGTGTCCAGGGCACACACACGATAGAATTAAGAGAAAATTTCACTTAGTATAAATTGCATATACAAGGTTACGAAAAACACTCCGGGCTCCAAAACCGGCTCACCAACGGGAGCGACATCGGCTCCCCACTCTACCTCACCCTCCCAGCTCTCACATTGCCACACCACCACCGCTTGCTCTCGACAATATCAAATGATACAGAAAACAAGGGGAGCTTTGTCCAACACCAAATAAGGATATGGCACACAAAATAATCGAGGCTCCTCTCCAATGCATTGCAATCTGATCCTTACAGGCTCCAGGTGCAACTGTATTCCACAACTTTCAGAAAGCCTTTCTCGTGAGCCAATTAGTAACAATCTGAGATGTGGAAAATGTGTCCTCGGACACCCGGTGGTTTTTCCCCTACACTCATAACTCATTCCCCTTGGGTAGAATTCAACAAGATGGACGGACAGACGTTGATATGTAGAGAGAGATGGACATTTATTCGTGGAATAAAGAAACAAACCTCGATCATTTGTCAAAGCTCAATGCTTATTGTGCTTAGATTAAACGGCCTCTCAGCACACAGGGATAACGCAGCGATGCTGCATTGGTGACCCAGAATTCACAGTGGCAGGAGCCTTGTGCACTATGCTGCCCTTTTGTTGACACCTTCTGTGCTTGGACAACTTTCCCGACTTGCTCGAGATAGACTTGCTAGATGTGGTTGTGTTTTGGTTCGCGCTGGTTAGAAAACAAATTATTTTGGCAAAACCTCCTTGCATCACCCTTCTTTTATATCGAATCTAAACCTATTGGGTATCGATACAGAGGGTATGAAATTTTCTAGGAGTTGGTGGAATCAAACAATTAAGGTAATAGAGACTTGCCTAAGAAAGGTGGGTCGAAGGCAGACCGATTGAAAGAAAGACGTTTTTATTCCCTTCTACCCATTCTAAATTCCATTCGGTACTCACTCCCTACTTCTAACATATTCCTTCATTGATTAAGAGTTTCATTGAGTTAATCGGCCTTTATATACTTCATCAAAGCACACGAAAACAGTTTCATCATGGGAAATAGCCAAAAGTCCGGCGCCCGACTTGTACTTATATGAAACTAAAGTGTTAATTTGTGAAATTTTAGTAGTATGAGAGAGAAAAGCATCGTTCCAATTTTATTTGATGTCCCCAAAGGGAGACGGCCATTGCATTGATGAAACTGGACATGAAGGGGGAGATCATACTAAAGGAAGAAATAGGAGAGGAAGGATAGTTTCCTTTATAGTCACCACAAAGGAGCTTCATCAAAATAACAAACTATTCAGATTTGAGTATTTGACTAACCTCTGATAGAATCTTATCCAGCTTGCCTTTCGATCTGGACGACCTAAACAAACCAATGATGCAAACAAGAGTGGTATCTCCACAAAGAGCATCAAAATTAGAAGCTGCAAGTAGAGGTATCTGTTTAATGGCGAAGGTGAAATAATGGTGTGCAACTAATGGTCAAGTGATGGTGGTGGAGTGGTAGAGAGCTAGTTGTGGTGGTGATAATGTTTGAAATGAAGGTGCGGTAGTGAAGCGATAGTGGTCGACACTGTGAGGTGGTCGTAACAAAAATGGTGAGGTTGAAGGTGGTCAATTAATGATGGTAGTCTTGGTAGCGGTGGTGAGATAGTCGTAAGTATTGGTCGAGTTATAGTGTTTGTGGACATCCATATTTTGCTTCGTAAATGTAGAAGTCCGACTTTTGGCGAATCTCCATGATGAAAACTTTTTTCGTATGCTTTGATGAAGTATGTAAAACTCTTAATTAATAAAGTAATATGTTTGAACTAGGAAGAGCGTACCGAATAAAATTTGGAATGAGTAGAAGGGCGCAAAACATTTTTTTAGCCATAGTGGCTCCATCAATCTTTTCAACCCACTTTTCGTAGTCATGGCTCAATTACCTTAATTTTTTTATTCCACCGTCTCTTAGTAATTTTCATACCCTCTATGCCAATACTAAATGGTTTTGATTCGATTTGAAAGAAGGATAATGCAAGGATTTGGCCAAAATAATTTATTTTTTTAACCCATTAAGGATAAAATTCTAAAAATTTTTAATTTCAAAATAATTTTAGATCCAAAGTACTTCGGTTATAAATTAGATTCAACAAACTTTTCAATGGTTCAAATCACGCGCAAATAGCAGTTCAGAAGCGTCTGTGACAAGCCCGCGAAATTAGTCCCTTTTGTAGCTTTGAGGTGCGCCCGAGGCGCATTAGAGTGTGCCTGGGGCGCATGTACTTGCGCCGTAGGCGCATTGCACTAAACATAGATATGTCGACTCTTCCCGTCTCTTCTTCTTCCCTCCTCTTGCTTCACCACCACCACTACCTCAATGATTATGACTTTATTGTAGTCGTATGTAACACAATGAAATTTGAAGCATCATGTAATTCATCGGTTTTCCTTACGTGCAATGCATCGAGGTTTTGTATTGGGAAGGAACAGAACTAGAATAGAAGAGCTTGAATTTCGTTAACCGCATCACAATTGCTTTCTTGAGTCTTGAATCCATGATTACTGAATGTGATAATGGACCTTGCTCAATAATATTGCCTACTTGTTACTTGCAAACATTATTATTCGAATCCAAGTATATACTGCAGCAAAGTGGCCCAACATTTGTGGTTTGTCAAGAAAACAATTGACGTTACTTTGTTGCGTGTTTTTTTTTTTGGCAACACATTCTGTTTTCCTTTCTGTTTAGTTTTTCTACATTAGAACCTGCTGCTGCTGCCATGGAAAAGGAAGGATGGTTTCCTTTTGTACTCACCACCAAGCGGCGGGGTGGTAGAGAGCTAGTTGTGGTGGACTGGTGGTGATAATATGTGGAATGATGAGGTGGTGCTGAAGGTGAGGAAGTAAAGTGATGGTGGTCGATCGTGGTGAGGTTGTCGATTGTAACAGTAATGGTGAGATGAAAAGCACATAATATTGTTTATTATTGTACTTAATATCTCCCATTTATCACATCATTTTGTTTATTATTGAATATTTTATTTGATATTACGCCTAAGGTATGTTTTTGTTGATTTCAAGTAATTTATGATAAAATGTATCTTTTGATATCCAATTTGGTCCAATCACTTAATCGCACAAAATGACGCCGAATATTTTAACTGTATCTGGACCTCAATCAGACACCGTTAGAAATCAGTCAAGAACATCGCGGAACAAAGCAGTGCACGGTTGCAAGCCATTGGGGTGTTGGCAGCCATGGCTAAAGGCTAAACACAAAAGAAAGAAAGCCCTGTCTCACACTCGCAGAGGAAACGCCGCATTATGAACAGCGGCATGTAAACCAAAAGATACGATTGTTCGCCTATAGGCTAAACACAAAAGAAAGAAAGCCCTGTCTCACACTCACAGACACAAACACACAGAGGTTTCCTTCCTTCGCATCAAGAGGTGAGAACATCGACTGTTGTCTGTTGACTCGTGTAACTTGTAAAAGAGAGCAACTTTCGATCTTCGGCCTCATTCCCTGGCGTGACAGTGTGTGCGTGTGTTCCCAACCATGCATCAGTTTCTTCCATGCTTCAACAGGAATCAACTTGGGGTGAACCCGGACTGTTTCTGTTTCAAAAGGAAAAAGGGCAATAGAGGCAGCTGCATCTACGTCATTTTGTTGTTTGTACTGTCGCCATGGATTTAAGTTGAGATTCCAGGTACTCTTATTATGATGTTTCGTTAACTAATTAAACCAGTTAGTTTCCTTTGTTGTAATACATGTAACATGTGCCAAAGCTGTTCCACAAAATGTCAGGCCTTTTTCTTTTTGATGTTAGCAGGAAGTCTTGGATCTTCTCCAGGCACATCAAGATATTCATCAACCAGTTCAGTGGAGGGTTACAGCTCTGCTGAAATGTCCCGAGAATATTGGGGATTTGGCAAGGATTGAGTTCAGAGACGAGAGATATCCCATTTGAGGATCTCTCCAACATTTGTAAAAACGACCGACAATTTGGCTTGCTAACATCTCTTACAAATCTATTGTTTACTGCGACAAAAATCAGGTCATCATTTGATCCCAATCTATTTCGTATCTAAGATACCAAGCACTTTCTCTGTGTTCTATGTTTTTGGGATTTGGTTAGTGCTTTGTAAAGGCAAGTGCTTTGCGAAATGCGGGTAACCAATTTGATATCTTCATATTACATCTCGAATTGATTTTAGAATGGACTCTTTTTTTTGGGTATGGTAGAAATGGACCTATTTCTCACTGTTTTGGTTTCTTTCTCAGACTTGCTTAGATTTTTCTTGAATAAAATGGCAATTTTCCCATTGATTCCGTGTGAACATATGGTGCACCAGTAACATGGCTTATGTTTGGCTTAATTTCAAGTGTTTCTTTAACTGATTTGCCTCATTGGCATTAATCAACTATCATATCATGCCTTCATCTTCACATTTTTATCCAAGTCTTAGATCTCCTACAGGGAAGTTACTTCCAAGTTCTAGATATACTTCAATAATAGGGTAAAAAGCTCCAAAGTTTACTTAGCCATTATCCATCGCTTTAATGTGAGTGCTAAAGGATGGCAAAGATACTTATGCTTTGACTCTGATTTTATGGGTCACCCATACATCTTTTTGACTACTTGCATATGTACACAGTCCTTGCAAACCACCACTGAATGCGGAGAAACAATGGGGAAACGTTCAAGCCATACACTTTGAGAATTCGCGCAATTTATGGTCTTTGTTTACATCCGTTTCACTCTTGAGATGGAGTGAATTCTTGGGGTTGCAAAGGTTCCTTTTCACACTTTTTTTTTGTGTGCAGAATTTACACTCCAAAATTTCATATCTCTTTGCAGAATTCACAACCCATTTTTGCATAATTCACATTCACGCTATGTCTGACATCTTACACAATCCACACCTCTCAAATTAAAATAATTCATAGTTTCACACCCTTTTTGTTGTTCCATTGGCTTCTGAAACTATCTGAGGAAAAAGGTGAGACAACAGCATACAAAATACATCTACAAAGACACAAAAAGTTAAAACCACTAAAAATCACTTTACACATATGTAACAAAATACATCTACAAATATATAAATATATTTGCAGATATGTAAAAAATAATGTGAGAAGAGCATTTTTTTTTGTTCAAAGCACGGGTGTGAATTCTCACGTTCCGCTCGGCCTTTCGGCTCGAGGGAGGTTGCAGTTGAGAAGTTCGATCAAGTGTGTGAAGACGGCGCATAGAGGATTTCTGTCCAATCCGGTCATCATCCTCCTCGGTCCTGCTGACGAATCCAGAGACAACAACGACAGCAGCGGCGAAGAGAGGAGGATCTTCTAGCCTATTACAATGATGACGCTGGATCCGGTCTCCAGCCGCTCCCGTGGAGGAGCCAGGCGGCGGGGATGAGCTGGCGAGGCGACGGCCGCTCTGGTGGTGGTGGTTGTTGGACCATCTGGGCGGTCGACGTACAACTGGAAAGCGGAGAAGGCTTGCCGGAGAAGGTTCTCGAGATCCTGGATGCTTTCATCGTGTTAGCAGGGGGAGGCGTGGATTTTGGGGTACTTTGGGCATCTCACTCAAAACGGGACTTACACGAGTATTGTTTGACATTGGGTGGGGCTCGATGGGTACGCCTAAACAAAACGGGGCCGGCTTGGAAGAAGCCAAGCCCAAAAGTTAAAGCAGGCATGAGCATCTTGCTGGCTGCAAGTGAGAGGGGTCCAGGAGCTCTAATCAAAGAGTACAGTATAATGGATTTCTACATGCAGGTCATGCATGAGTTTTGAAACCCATCTCTGCCCATGTTGAGTAATTGAGAGCATTCACGTTTAAGGACGACGTTTACACATCACTGTTCTGCGACTGCGAGTGGGTATTAAGCATAATCCATGTGTATTAGAAATTCGTTTAGTGTTCGTTCGTTCCTCGGGAGGATTTTGTCAAGTATGATAAAGTTTGTAATTTTCATCCCCTTTGTTTGTTGTAGTTCAATCTTCGAACCAAAAGAGTAAGCTTGATTCAAATTGTGGGTAACGAGGTTAAGAAGTATTAAAATGGGAGAAAAACTGAATGGAGTGGTTGGGACGGGTGCAGCCGGGTGTCAGCAAAACAGAGAGCAGTTGGATCCACTTTCTTTTATAAAGTTTTCTTTCTGATTCTAGAACATTTGGATTGATTTTCATAGAGTAGTCGAGATAGGCATAAACTGGTTCAGATACTCTAAAAAATAAAAGCCTTCTTTTTTAAGACGCACGACATACCCAGATAAGATAATCTATTAGCAATACATCATAAAAGATACCCACTAATGATATACTATGTCAAAGCATAGAGATGACAGGAAATTAAGAGAGAGGGTAAAGTACTGGGGGCATGATGAGGTACTCAATAATGAATGACAATAACATGGTACTCAGCCACAGCATCACCCGTGGTTAGGTTGAACAAATTCGTCTTCGCCGTGGCAATCCCACGTGCTAGTCGGAAAACACCAGATCCGCCGACGATGGGGAGCTCACGGTATGTCTCAAGTACCTGGTTCTGGCCCAAGATGCTGAGAGTGCTACCCTTGTATTTTCCTGTAGTGAAGACAAAGTTCAAAGTCATGATCAGGCCCAACTGCTCCAGTCTATCCATACAGTAAAACCCCTGGGCTCGGCCCACAATTGTTGAATTGGGTTCTGGCCCAACCGTCAATGGGTCGTCGATTACGTTGACCAGGCCGAAAAACGTGGGTGAGGTGAAGGTCGTGTTGGCTTTGGCTACTTGGACGGCTGTTGGGTTCTTGCCACTGACATTGTCGTGAAAGTAGAATTGAAGCTTTGTTACCTTCTCCTTTTTGTGGCTGAGGTTTTGGAACCAATCTTCCACAGCTTTTGGTCCTTGAGCTATGCAGTGGACCATTGGCGTGGCTATCAACATTGAACAAAGTAGCATTGCACTTATGGATGGCCTCCCCATCTCTCTCTCTCTCTCTCTCTCTCTCTCTCTCTGTGTTTCAGTTTGGGCAGGTTTCATATTTGTGTATATTCTTATAGTTGCTCTAACCCATAAATTAATAGGATTTGATGTGATAGGTGAGGTAAGTGACTATAAAAATTTGTTTGCATCACCCATTTTGAATTTGGTTTGTCAATTTCACTATGTAGCATAGGTA
>BPLS01031535.1:149575-173429 GCA_019656275.1 Rhododendron kiyosumense
TGTTGCTCAGCCCCTAAATAAATCCCCTGGGCTCGGCCTAGTATCGTGGAGTTGAGCTCGGGTCCAATTGTCAATGGATCATCCAGCACGTTAATTTGCCCGAATTGGTTGGGTAACTTAGGGCTGGGTTGGGCCACTGTAACTGAAGTTATGTTGTTGCCGCTCACTGTGTCGTGCAAGTAGAAGTGAATCTTTGTTAGCTTTTCTTTCATTCGTCCCAGCTCTTCGAACCATTTGTCCACCGCTTCAGGTGATTCATCCACGCCATGAGCCATCGGCATGGCTATCATGACCATTGAGCAAAGCACTAGAATTGTAGCCACTGCTCCCATCTCTCTCTCTCTCTCTCTCTCTCTCTCTCTCTCTCTCTCTCTAATTAATTGTCTCTTTAAGGGGCATGGAGAGGAGAGGTTCATACAGCTGGATAGTTGACCTACCACTGATGAGCATAACGTTTTAACAAGAAAGACAAGAAGTCATGATAGGAACAGCTAGTACTCTGTCTTCAACTTGATGGAATCTATAAACGTTATCCCATCCACATGTGCACAACTTATAATAATATCCAATTTGAGGAGTAAAGCAAACAACTACGCGTGCCTAGCATCAGTGGCAACGCAACATGCAGAGATGTGGCGTCGCCCCTGCCTAGCATTGTGTTTTTCAGTCTAAGTTGTACGTAAATATCTTGCTCAAAGAAACCCGGTACCACCGTTGCACTTAAAAAACTTGTACATTAGTTTTTCTCAGAGGTTGATTGTGAATTAATTAACTGGACAAGGTCAAGGTCAAGGCAGTTGGGGTGTTACTGTTTATATTAGCCTATTGAAGATTATGATCAGTACGTACTTGTTTGTCAATGGTTTTTGCCAAGGGAGGTTGTTGGTACTGTGCAATCAGAACCTTATATAGTAATTTGGAAAAATATACTACTATATCTATGCTTCCTAATTCCTATAGAAGCTAGTAGATCGATTGCGTGCGGAGATCAAATTAGAAGGAAAGCAAGGCCTCAACTATCAAATAACATAACGAAATTGCGTGTGTGTTTGTGATCATGTCAATGAATGGCAGCTTGGCTATAACCATGTGGATCGAGTACCTTTCATTGAATTTTGTATTGCTTCTAATGCAATGAAAAGTTTTTCTCCTTTTTATTTGCGGAGGAACATATATATAACGCAGAGGAGAATGAAGAAGAAGACTCTTCTGAATTATTCTACCAAATTATCTAAAGCGAGACACGTACATTTTTTAATACGAACTTTTCATAATAGTACTATATGTCCATAATATCATGTGAAACAAAAAAAAAGAAAAACGAACATTATCGGTAGTCTACGTACCTAGCTACTCACCCAGATGCATTCATTGCTCTGAAAATAACACCAACAGATGTCTGTAAAATTTGCTACGAACGTTGGTTGGGTCCGAGAACATAGTGGTTTTTTTTATCAGCAGCAATGATTTTTATAAAAACCCGACAAATTATGCATCGAGGGTAAAAGCTAAATGCAAACCACAAAGAAAATTTGAGGCAATTAAGCATGAAGCAAATTACAAAAAAGAAAAGAAAGGGAAACATACACCTACTTTCAACGAAAAATTGAAAAACAAGAAGAGACAAATTAAAAGGCTCCACAGCAAGTGATATCTTAGTTTCGAAATGGGAGCATAAATTCAAAACGCCTTGTTAATTTGTTTTGGGGTTTCAAAACTCTTGAGCATGGTTTCTAATAAATTTTCTCTATCTATCTATCTCCACTCATTACTTTAAAAAATCTCTCTCAAAATCCACACCGAACAAGGCCTGATCATAGCAATTCCTTGACAACACTGCTTGACCGATTTCTATACCTAAATTAATGGGTTGCCCCAAGCGTAGGGCGGAAACCGATGCAGCATAATATCCGGTAAGTCCGGAGTCGAATCCACAAAGACAGTATTGTGTGCTGACTAAAAACTCGGGTTGTTATAATTTAAATGGGCTCTTAGGTAGCCACCCCTTGACAATTGATTGAGATTTAACTAAAACCTATAAAATAACTATTCTTTTTAAATAATTAAAAAGCAAGGTACGGTCGTAGGGTTCATAGCACTTGTAACTAGTTCGGATTAACCTGCTCTGTTTGGAGTTCTTAAAAACGTTTAATTTTAGATTCAAAAAGATACCCCGCAAGATGCGAGACTCTATGGTCGCCGTATACCCATGCGCAGCGAAGAATGAGTTTTGGACCCCCATTCCCCCGTTCACATGGGCTCCGACGATGCCCAGATTCGTCCACGGGAAGTATTTTTCAATCTAAAATCGTTTTTTCATTATTTGATAAAAAGAGCAGTGCTCAAACTAGCCACAGTGCTAATCACCCCGCGACCCTACCCAAATAACTACTCACTATGCATTGAACAAGAAACACAAGAAATCCAAACTTGGAACATGCTTCTATTGCGCAAGATGAAAAATAAACAGAAAAATATCAACGAATCAAATACCAGCAAATAACTTTTATTGAAAACAGAAATTAAAACTAGTTACCGGAGCATGCGTAATTGAATAAAGCATAAAAAACTTAAAGAGAAAAACACAATACTTTAAACAATAATCGGAACCAAAACCTCGGCTGCCCTCGTTCTTCTATTTTTCCGTGCGTGATGAATCCAAGAAGATATCACCGCCGCTTCCCTCTGTGTTTCGTCCGTGCGTGGGAATCCCAACGACAGCCTCGTTTCCTCGTCTTTGTGTAAAAAGTGATACCCCAGAAACAGTCGTGCCACCTCTCTTTTATATCTTCTGTAGAATATATACTCCCTCCTGTAGCCGACCTTCTCAATGCTACCCTAAATTTCTCTCTTTTAATTTTCAGCCCAATAATTGCCTTGTCAGGCCCTTCTTTTATTTGGTCTAATTTTTTTGGTCAAAACTAGTAAAGCCATGGGTTCTGGAACCCGGAACCACCGAGACATGTGCAAACTAAATAAAATCGTTTTGCCACCTATTAGCCTGTGGCCTAATTAGTTCCGTGCTAAACACATGACCTTCAAACGGACTTGCTTTCAACACTGTATAATATTTTAATTCCCCATCTTTTGCACCATTTCCTCCAAACACCTACAATACACAAATTAAGCATTAAACTCTGAATAATAATATAAATGAGACTTAATAAAGATGAATTAAGGGGCGCTAATGTGAATATTTACGCGCCTATCAAACACCAATAGCCAAAGAACCATCTCTCAATATCCGGTTTTTTTTTTTTTTGAACGGCAAAGAAGTTTTCATTAATCAATAAGATGCAAAGATGAAAACTGTACAATAAGATATGAAATGTATTGAGAGAGGTTCGAAGAGAGCAAACTCTTCTACTACTGCTGCTTGCAAAAACATAACCTACCTTTAAGCCGGCCCCTCAAATTTTAAAAAAAAAACAAGACAACAAAAGAAAATAAACAACGACAATGTTGAGCTAGGCCAATTAGGCTCCAATTAATAAATCCATATAAGTGTCTACATTGCTTGCTTTCTTTCTTGTCCATCTAAGTGTCTACATTGATTTCTGACTTAGGGTAATTAATTAGGCTCCAATAATTCCATATATATCTTCTTACTCCAGTTCTCAGAATTGGGGCTTTTTCGTTCTCAATTTATGCTGTTTTTATTAGGAGCTCTTTGACATGCAGGTTCCTCATAGACTTGTTCAGTCAAGTTAGCTCAAGTGAATTTGTTACGAAATTAAGTTGAGATGGGCTCGTTACCTAAATGAACAGTTGGAAACATTTGAACGGTTCAAATAAAAACTGCTCAAAACAAGCACTTTCCGGTCATATTTTTTGCTGATTTCTCACGGACATCCTTAAAATCACATTCTGCATGCACACATTGAACAGTTCTGATCTTAAAAATTTGATCGGTAACTATGAGATTGAGATTTAGAGTGTTTTTTTAGGTGTTTAATTAATTGTTCGCGGAACCGCCCCGATATAAAAGAGAGAGAAGTGAAAAAACATAGGACAATAACAGAATTGCCAAGGACAGAAAACAAATACACGCATCCTTGCACACACGACTCACAGATCGAACTCCGAATAGTCAACGAAGCTCAAGTCAAAACTGGATCAGGCAATTCTAATGGCTTAATTACATTATCAGGGCATTCCGCAGAAAACCAATTAAATACCTAAAAAAACACTCAAAATCTTAATCTCATAGTTGCCGATCAAATTTTTAAGATCCGAACCGGTCAATGTATGCAGAATGTGATTTTAAGGGTGTCCACGAGAAATTAGCAAAAAATATGTCCGGGAAGTGCTTGTTTTGAGCAGTTTTTATTCGAACCGTTCATCAAATCTAAGTTCAAAACTGTTCAGATCAAACCCTTCCCAGTCTTTTTTTTTGCTTATTTTTCGCGAGTACTCTTAAAATCACGTTCTGATCACATTGAGCGGCTCGGATCATTAAAATTTGATCAAGAACTATGAGGTGTTTTTTTAGGTGTCTAATTAATTGTCCACGGAACCGCCCCGCTTTTCTATATATTTTTTTGGTGATTGCCACCTTCTCTCTGTTTGTTTTTCCTTATTTCTTACTTCTGAGTCTTTGCTTTATACCTAACAGCCCGTTTGCCAATGGGTTATGGAGGCGAATATACTCACTCCGCTTGGTTCACCATTTTGAGAGTAATTTTTACTCTTGGCACAGTTTTTAATAAATTTCTCTCTCTATCTCTCTCCACTCATTACCACTCAACTCTCAAAATTATCTAAAATCTCAACCAAACAAAGTGACTATCATTCCGGATAGAATATCCGAACTACGTACTTATATCCGATATATATACGCCACCCGGATATAGTTGATGAATATTATAAAATCCCTCAGCTTTTATATCTACCTGCTGGGTTGGTTAGAAACATAGCACCACCTCTCCCCCGCCAAATAAAATCTTATTCGTAAGCTAGCCATCAGTGCTTATATTGTACATGAATTCATTGTCCCAAAAAAAAAAATTCCCTTCTATAATTTGGTTGGAAGAGAAAGAGAGAAGAAAATAAAAAATTCAAGGTTAGTGAATAGTAAATTCTCCCTCCCATTTTCTTTTCTTTTTCTTAGGTTCCAAACAATAAATTAAAATTAAGTTGATCATTCCCACATTTCTTCATTAATTTCTTTTTTGTTGAACAACAAAAAAACCTATTAATATTTGGATAAGTAATAAAAAGATTAAAGGGACCCAGGGTGAGACGGCATCACTATGAGAAGAGAGCATAAGCTAGACGACAATCACATGCCGCGCAAACTAGACTTTTGTTTCATTTATTATTTGTGTTGGTTTCAATTCATAAGAGATTTCAATTGCTAAAAAAAAATCTTTTCTATAAGCTAGCTAGCTAGCTTTCATTGTAAGATTAGTTAATTTTACATGAAGTATTTATAAATGAATACCATGTAAAATAATTTTAGACTCGGTATTGCCCGCAACAAGCTCGTCATTGATCGACCTAGATCACTATACAATTTCACACCAAGAGGATGCATCGGAGGGGTCAATAGGGGCGACCATCCCTGCAAGAAGGAAAAAAAAAAAATTATTATATTAAAAAAATAAATTTTCTATGAAAGTACATAGTCTTGCACCCCTCTAATATTTTGAAGAAAAAAATCAAATAATGGTAACCTTTGAAATACAAGGATACCAACATTAATTTCTAAAGGCTAAGGGCATCTTGGTGAAATCTAAGCTATAGGTATATATGTTTTTGCCCAATCGTTTAACTAGATAGATTAAAGTAAGTCGTTACTGTTTTTGCAATCTGTTAATTTATGAAAAGCATAATTAGGTATGGGTGTTGCTATTTTGTAATTTTTTTTTTTTAGTTTTAATGTATTTACGTTGTTATGCGTGTTTATTTTTAATTTTTTGTCTCGCATACATGGTTGTCCTTGTGTAGTGAAATTTCTAGCTCTCCGTCCCTGATGGTAACTGAACATAATCATACAAAAAAAAAAAACTACATAGAAATAGGGGGACATAAAACCAAACCAAATCGAGTCTTAAGTCACAATCACTTGGAGTCGGCTACATGAATCTTTTTCTTCTATTGAGCTCTGTCAAGGGCCACTTGTTCACACAGACCTACTATACTCATATCGTTGCGCACCACAACATCTAATTTCAATTTTGGTCTACCCCTTCACGTAACATTGCTATCCAAAGCTATCTTATCCGCTCTCTTAACTACTGCATCTCCTGGTCTACAGTAGACATGCCCAAACCACCTTATCCCATTTTTTCTCAACCCCTCTTCTATGAGTGTTATACCTACCATCTCACGAATCATTTCATTTCTAATTCTGTCTCTTCTAGTCTTACCACACATCTACCTCAGCATTCTCATTTTCGCTACACTCATCTTGTTCACCTGTTATTTCTACTGATAAAAATCCATTCTTGTACCTACTACTTTGGAAGTTGGAGACAAATGCTCTTTTTTGGTCAAGTGAAAGCAATACGCATGGGATGGTATGAAATAATTAGCAATACAACGCATGGGAGGAAATTACCCAATTTGGTAGCTTTTCGATACATTCACAAAATAGTGCTAGGACCATCGCACTTTTTTCACCGCACGTCATGTGGGACTAATTTTGAGCTATAAAAAAATACAAAAAAATATCCATAATTGTCGCAGTTTCGTTCCTACAAATTCAGAAAATATACCTACTGATATCCGTTTGAGCTGATTTTTTACAGAACTCCATAAATAATTATTTTAAAATTTATGAGTATTCTTCTTCTTCTTTTTTGCCCAGAATGGATCCCACACAGCATTCCGTGGCCATGCGGTGGGAAAAAATGAGGTGGTCCTAGACTTTGTTTGCACCAAATGCATTGTGGAACAGAGAAATAATGACCTGCAAAATACAATGAGATGCTCATGGAATGTCAGTGGAATTTGAGAAAAAATGAGGTGGCCCTAGACTTTGTATGCACCAAATGCATTGTGGAACAGAGAAATAATGACCTGCAAAATACAATGAGATGCTCATGGAATGTCAGTGGAATTTCCCTAGTATGAATCCATATGTATATCAATAAGAGCAATGCTAGTTATACAAAAAATATATTCTGAAAAAGATACATCAACAATACAGATTTATTTTAGAAGATAAATTAATAGTACAAATTTACTTTGTGGATAATTTCAGGATACATTTCATGTGTACTTAGAATTATTGATATGAACAAAAAAAAAAACTCAGGACTAAAAAAGTGCAAAAATCACTGTTCTATGTGCAGATCTCTATGAACGTAGATCTTGTGTTGCGGTTAGGGAATTCGCCTTGGCGGATGCCATGGGTGTTGGACATCTTAGGATCTAGAACTACGGCTTTGTAGCCTTTTTTAACTCTCTTTGCATGTCGTGTATCTGGCTTGATGACGTTTTTACTCGTCTAATTTAATGCATCTATTTTTGTTTGACCAAAAAAACAAATTTATCTTGCGTTGCGGTTGTTTGGTGTTTCTCACTTTTGCTCTCGGTGGGGTTTTTTGGCAGTCATTTACTAGTATTATTGTCGGAATTCATGCGCTGCACTTGTGTTTGTACTTGTGCCCACAGCATACTAGTAGGAATAGTAGGAGTATACTTCAAGCACCATTCGATGACACCAGCCCACGCTATTTTGGTTAGTACTTGAAAACTTCCTAATGTATACTTTGTGGACACTCTCAAATGGATTGGGTCTACGTGCACATGAGAAAATCTCAAGCGGATCAGACTCCTAGCGAATGATAATATTGTAGGTGTGGTCAAGAATAGTAGGTCGTTGACTAAAGAGAAAACTTCGACCAACCACTTACAACATGACACGTGGAGATGACGAAGAAAAGAGGGGCACATAGTCATCTTGCAATAACAGCCTCAGCGCCAGGTGGCGCAAGGACTGTACCGCACACGAGCATAGAGCGCAGAGGACTTCAACAAAACCAAGAGAATAACAGAATTCAGAGAACACGAGTGGAGAAAAGACTGAAGTAAGAGCTAGTCCGCGTAGGTCTCACGAAGCCATAGAGTGCGAAAAATACTGAAGTACTAGTCGAGATAAGTAAAGAGCACCCCCTGGTCAAAGGCAGAACCGGAGGGTCCACCAAAGATGCGATCGTCGCAGGTCGCGACCCTGCTCTAACGGGAAATGGGGTGAATCTAGTGGTTTGGTGGCTAGAGAAAAGGTTGTTCGTCGCGGGGTGGTGCGCGGTCACCAGCGCGCTATCGCACGCACGATGATGTCATCCTCGCGATGGTTCATCGCCTTATGGGCCCGTGCGGTCACCCGCGCGTTGTCGCGCGCATGATGACATCACCCTCGCGACCTCGGGAACAGATGGGACACGTGTCGAGATCAGATCGAACCGCCCTGGAAACCAGCTCGGGACCAGGGGCCTATAAATATGGGACCGACATTCCATTTTAAGGACGTACGGACAAAAACGGAGGATCAGAAGGTGTTAAAAGGAGAAGAACATTCTTCTTGCATTAATACCATCCAATCCATAAGCGACACGCTGCCTTTGTCCTTTCTGTTACCGCGCGCCTTTTTTCTCCACCCTACTAGATTATTCCCCTCTCTCCCTCTTCTTTTAACCACTGACTAATCATGCCTCTCCAGCTCATGTAAGATTCCCACGTCAGCTATCTAGTGCAAAACACGGACCTATACGATAATGCATCCCAGCGACGTACTCTGGAGAGGAGCCTGCAGGGACAGATTTCGGAGGTTGAAAGTCCTTGAAGAAAAGGCGGAGCCAGTTTCTCCAAGAGGCCTTGCGCGGATTGGGTGGAGGCCTTCGCGTCCCATCTGTCTTGAATCGAGAACCGGCTTTCTTCGCCTCGGTGAAAGCAGCGCGCAGGGCTTGTACGACGGCGGCCTCGTCCGGGGACAAGTTGTCAAGATCCAAAAGTCTCCGACCGCGCGAACGCAGGCGCATGAGCACGAAGGCGTCCTCTAAAGAAGGTCCAGATTCCCCTCATGCCCATACAAAGGTATGGGTATCCACGCTCCAGCGAGAAACAGCCATCTCCAGGTTCTCGTTGCTACAATCATTGCGCGGGAGGGCCAGGTCGCAAGAGATAATAATGGCCTCCAGAACTAGCGACCTTTGCAGAATGTCGCGGTACACGGGGGTCGCCAGAACATCATCCACCCACGCAGGCCAATCAGTGGGTGGGCTGCATCCCACGTTGAAGCGGGTCTCCGAATGAGGGAGGCAGAGTACGAAGCCTTGGTACTAGGGCTATTCGTTGCGAAAGAAAAGAAAATCACTCGTTTGGAAATCGTGGGGGATTCAAAACTTGTAATTCTTCAAACAGAGGGGGTGTACGCGCTGAAGGAACCATCCCTCGCACCATACAGAACAACTGTTCAGCACTTAATGAAGGATTTTTCAGAGGTCAATATTGTTCATAAACCAAGATCAGAAAATAGATTCTCAGATGCCCTCGCTACATTGGGAGCAAAAACGCAATTTAAAGAAGCGAAAGCATGCATAGAAATTGTGAAAAGGTTTGAACCATCCATAATTGAAGGACAGAAAGGGGAAAAGGTCTCCAAGGATTGGCGAAATGCAATTATATCGCAGCTGGCGGATTAATAGTACAAATTTACTTTTTGGATAATTTCAGGATACATTTCATGTGTACTTAGAATTATTGATATGAACAAAAAATAAATAAACCTCAGGACGAAAAAAGTGCAAAAATCACTGTTCTATGTGCAAATCTCTATGGACGTAGATCTTGTGTTGCGGTCAGAGAATTCGCCTTGGCGGATGCCATGGGTGTTGGACATCTTAGGATCTAGAACTACGGCTTTGTAATCTTTTTTAACTCTCTTTGCATGTCGTGTATCTGGCTTGATGACGTTTTTGGTCGTCTAATTTAATGCATCTATTTTTGTTTGACCAAAAAAAACAAATTTATCTTGTTGTTGGGTGTTTCTCACTTTTGCTCTCGGTGGGGTTTTTGGCAGTCATTTACTAGTATTATTGTCGGAATTCATGCGCTGCACTTGTGTTTGTACTTGTGCCCACAGGATACTAGTAGGAATCGTAGGAGTATACTTCAAGCCCACGCTATTCGATGACACCAGCCCACGCTATTTTGGTTAGTACTTGAAAACTTCCTAATGTATACTTCGTGGACACTCTCAAATGGATTGGGTCTACGTGCACATAAGAAAATCTCAAGTGGATCAGACTCCCAACGAATGGTAATATATATCAGAGATGATAGTTAGCAATCTTTGAGCAGACTTGAACCGATTTGGTTGCCGGGCTTGCAACAAAGACTCCCGATGGGGAATTGGTTATAATTTCCAACAAAAAAGAGCTACATTTAGAATTAGAGGGATGAAAGTGATACTTAAGTGAAGATTCCGAGTATACTGGTATAATTTATCAATAGAAGTGTCCAAAATTGGAAATTTCCTGAAAAAATTGGTCACTCCATGTGTTGTTTTGGGCATGTGAATGCTAAGGAGAAAATTTTCGGTACTGCGGCGTCCCGTCGTTTTCGCGACCGCGGATGGGTGTGAGGCCTCAGGGTGAAAAAGTTGTCTTTCCGATCTTTGTTTTACTGTAGGTGCCTTTGAATATGCACAAGGCTTGTCTACGGTCACGTTTGGATTGTAGATGTGTGATTGGAGTGTTTGTAACCGTCAGATGGTATTTTTAACGGTCGAGATTTAAAAAAATAATTCTAAACTTTTCCCCGGAAATTTTTTTTTAAATCTGAACCGTTGAATGCAAATATAAACGACTGTGTTACAATTGTATGAGCTCTCTGCATTTGGACTATAACTGCAAAGAAGCCGGGTCCTTGAATATCGACTTGAAAATGAATATCAATTTCCTTTTTGAAGGGAAAAAGAAAAAATAATAAGAATTAACATTCGAAAAAAATCTAAACCAGGCATTGATTTTTGGGACTTGGTAGGATATATGACATGAGAGTGTCCATGAAAGAGAATGGATAGCTCGGATTCATACTCAAGAATCCGAGTCATCCATTCTCTTTCACACTTTCATCTTTCTTTTTTCATGTACCATAACATTTCGGTTGATTTTTTTGACACAACTTGCAATTGTGGAGTGGTTCCTTTACTAACAAAACTTTAGGGTGTGTTTCCGGTTAATAGAAGTTTGTTTGTAGCTTAAGACTTTTGACAGGTTATTTCTGTTAAATGAACTTTTAATTGATGTACGTGAGGAGAGAATAACCTGTCTCGAGATTCATGTTTTTGTGAATGTAACCCGTTTAGTCCGTTTAGACAATAGAAAAGAAAACCCAATCATATCGAGAAAACTTAGTCGGAAATTTACTAGAAACATGGGTGTATAAACCACATTCATGCATGACTCTAGTTGTGGCCCGAACCAATCTTAATACCACCTGGTCTTGAATTTACATTCTCAAAAAAGGGAAGGAAAAAAAAATGAAGAAGAAGAAGATAGTCTTGGATTTTGTTATTAATTAACTGGTCTGTTTTGTTTTCTCAAAAATATTTGGATATCTGAACTAATATTACTCTTTAAAAAATGAGAACGACTTCCCTTGAGTTTACTTGTTTAATGCTCAAAACCCACCCAAGAGACCCCACACAAATAAGTACGACAGAAGGCACAAATTAATATTCTCACCAGATCGAGTCATTTATATATATATTTTTGCCAATGAGAAATAAAAAACAAACAAACAAACCACGTCCCAACAAAACAAGTACGAAAACATAACCAAGCCTCCCACAAGTGTTACATCTCAAACGAAAAGAAAAGGCACACCATTTAAACAAAACCCAAAGAAAGCGAAAAGAGAAAAAAAAATACAAAAAAGAAAAAAAGGAAAAAGAAAATGACTCGATCAGTCCAAAGTCAAGCTTAATAATGGTGAACTATCACATTGTACTCGATGGTTGCATTCCCCCGGACAATATCAAAAAAGTAGGTTTTCAACAGAGCAACGCCACGAGCCATCCGGAAAACACCTTCCCCTCCGACAACAGGCATTTCCCGTTTGGGCAGCGTAACTGGGTTGTAGCCTAGAACACTGAGACTGCTACCATTGTAAGGCCCATTAGTGAAGACCAAGTTCATGGCCAAAGTCTGGCTTAATTTCTCCCTTGAGGTCGAGCCGTACAGGCCCTGGGCTCGACCGATCACCTTGGAAGCCTGTGATGGGCCCACAGTTAAGGGATTGTCCATCACGTAGAACAAACCGAAAAAGGTGGGCGATGCCGCGGCGGGTTTGGCCTGGGCCAACACCGCTGTGGTCACGCCCCTTAAGTCGTGGAAGTAGAAGTGAAGTTTGGTCACTTTTTGCTGTGCAACACTAGTAGTGTCGTCGAACTTATGGAACCATTCCTCCACTTCTTCGGGACCCTCGGCAATTGCCATTGCCATTGGGAAAAGCATTAGCACAATTGCCATTGCCACTATAGCTGCTAGCTTCTCCATCATTCAATGTGTGGTTTTGCAAACTTGGATACAGTAAGGGGCACACTATACAAGCTTTTATAGGCATGGAAAGCAGCAAATTTGAAATGATCAGTAACCCTAGAGTGACCATACTTTAGTACGAGTGGTCATGAATACCGTCATGAATACCGTTTAAAGTGACTTCCATCTACCTCATTTGATATGACGTCTCTATAACTACTAACCATATTATTTGAATGGTTCTATATAACTAAGGTACTAGACCAGTTTATACTCACCTCGACTCAGTCTCTGTTCTCTTGAACTTAACATAAACTTAACTTAAATCTGGAAATTGTCTTTATTTGAATTTTTTTCACATTTATTAATTTTGGATTAAACTTTTGTAGGTTATTAATTCATCTCGACAAGAAGAATCGGAAAAGTAATTTTTTTTTTTACTTTTACCCAAGTATTTTGAAAACTAACCATTTTTTAGCCAAAAAAATGACAATTTTTGTACTAAAAAGTGGTTATTTCTTAAAATATTTGGGTAAAAGTAAAAAAAAAATTTACTTTCCCGATTCCTCACAATAACCCACAAAAAATTGGCACAAAACTAACAAATGCGAAAAAATTCAAATAAGGATAAAACTCTCAAATTTAAGTTAAGTTCAAGAGAACGTGGCCCACTCATGTTGGGTCCCAATTTGAATGGTTCTACATAATATACGATTGAGCCTATGTGTTGTATGAGTATGGCTTAATTTGAATTATAGGTAAAATGAAAAGTGCAAGTGTGTCAGCAAGGATCAATCAGTACCTACAATATTGAACAAGCCAAACAAATGCACCAGGCGATTGTATTACAGTAACCTCTCTTTTTTTTTATAATTCAGGTGTCCGAGTCAACTTAATTGTGTCCAGTTGTTATTTAACTCAATTAAGAGATTTTCTTCGATGGATATCACACAAGCGTGCGAAGAAGAAACCAAACTTGCAATAAATGATGAAATTAACTCCAATCAACAGTAAGAAGAGATTTCACAAGCAATCAAGATCAGGTTAAGTAACCTTCAAACTACTCCTATAGTTATGGTACTTCTACTAACATTCACTGCTTTGATTTCTGCTACTAAGATTACTGCTTCCATTTTGCCGCTTCTGTGATTTTCATCCTCTCTCCAAGAAAAAGTTTGTGCGAAGATGGCATCTATATATGGTCACGTTACTAAGTAACAACTGTGACATTGTATCCTACAATAGCATTTCCAGTTAAAGGATTCATCCAATAGGTTTTGGCAATGGCATATCCACGGGCCATCCGAAAAAGCCCAGTACCTCCAACTATGGCCATTTCGCGGACCAGATGCATTGCCTGGTTAAGGCCCAGAATGCTAATAGAGCTGCCATTGTATATCCCATCTATGAACCCATAGTTGAGAGCCATGATTAAACCAAAGTCTGACTGAGCGGCTGAGCCGTAGAGTCCCTGGGCTCGGCCCACGAGCTTCGATGATGGATCCGGGCCCTCTGTTAACGGGTCATCCACCATCATCAGAGAACCGAATAGGGTCAGTGAATTTTTGGTGTCCGAAGCTTCGGCTACCCTAACTGCAGTTGGATTCGGCCCACTGACCGTGTCGTGGAAATAGAATTGGAGGTTGGTCACAACCCCCTTTTCTCCATCAAGTCTCTTGGCCCAATTCACTTGGTCAGGCCCATCTTCAAGGCTCTGAATCCATGGAATTGTTACCACGAGACTGATTATCAGAAATACAATCAGTGCTATTCTTGTCATCTCTCTCTCTCTCTCTCTGGTTGTTTTTGAAGCAAGAAGGGAAGTAGCGAGTAGAGACATTTTTATAGGAGAAACATGTCAAAAAGTAGTTTAACAACAAGAGAAACGAAGAAAGGTGAGGAAACACCTGTCTATTAGGCCAACTTATTTGGGAATATATGATCTAATCTAGAAGCCCACTGGCTCAAGCAATGGGTTCATTAGTGTTTGTAATGTTCAAGTTTCATATGCATATAAGCGAACCCACGAATACAAAATATACCAGCACTGGGGCTGCAAATGAGCGGAGCCGAGCTTTGTTGTGTTCTAGCTTGGCTTGCATACTAAACGAGCAAAACATTCGAGCTCGAGCTCAGCTTGGCTTGGTTGTGAACGAGCCAAGCCCTGTTCATTTACTAAACAAGCCGAGCCTACTTTTTCAAGTAGAGCTTTTTCGAGCCGAGCTTTGGAGTATTAAACTTAGCTCGTTTACTAAATGAACCCAAAACGAAATGAGTTGAAGGTGGCTTGACTACGATCTCACTATTTACAATCTTAGAGAGTGGTGGCAGAATCGTGTTTAATTTCGAAAAGAGGCAGGCGCAGTTGTGTGAAAAACCAGTGGTTCAGACCAGCACGTTAGCTTTAGTCTTGCGTGTATGAATTGTTGCTTTTCAATGCTGCACCGGGAAAAACAATAGGCTTCCACATGGAATGGAGAATGAAATCAAGAAACGTATTGGGCCTTTAGTTACTAGCAGGGTCATTGAAATTGTAGCATTGGAAAGGCTAATATCACTCTTAATATGACTGCAATATCGTAGTATCGCATGGCTGCAATTCCTTGAAAACGGGAATCGTAATACGAAACCAAAGTTAATCAGATATAAGATGCCTAGCCTGTCATGAAAAACAGCAGATCTTGTCGCAGAAACAGTCTAATTTTATTTCAAAGGCATAATACTTAATAGAATCACCCCTCATTTCACCGAAACCAGTTTTGGTACCAGTACATCAGCTAAGAGTACATTAATTGAGATTCAAGGTTTAAATGAAGGTGGCTTCCTAAACTTGGTAGCCTGCTCGAAGCCATAAGCAATTTCAATGAGTTTAGGTTCTGAACCCCTCAATCCTCCAAAACAGATGCCGTATGGTACCCCATCATCATCGTAGCCTGCAGGAACATTAATCGCTGGATATCCTCCAGCTGCAAGCACTGGAGCTACAAATGCAAGTGGTGTCACCAATGCATCCAACTTATTTTTCCTCATCAACTTCTCAAACCCAAGTTTGGATGCTCTTGTTAAATTTCGCAAGGCTTGCTTTTCTAATCTGCTTATCCCATTTGTTTTCTCAGCTTCCAACAAGATGTCTTGACCATATTCACGAAGTTTTTCCTACAAACACATGAGACAGCTGATCCAAAAATATGTGGAACCGGAACAAAGACTGACTAGTTCGTATAACCGTAAATTATTTCCTACCAATCAACAGAAAATAAGAAATAAGAAATATGGATATGGTCCTATGGATATCTACATGGATATGGTACTTACCAAACCAGAGAATTTCTTGTTAAAGGCTATTACATCTGCCAATGATCTCACTGGAGAACTGACTAAATCTTTAAGATAAGCATTTAGTGACAACTTGAACTCAGCAAGTAGTGCTATTAGTTCGCCTCCGAGCATGGAAACTATGGCTTCAGGGATAGGAACTTTCGGATGGTCTACCAAAATTGCACCTCCTTGCCTTATGTTGCCCAAGATTTCAGAATACGATTGTTAGAACGACATTTGGTATGCAAGAGGTATGAAAACTAGCCAAGGGTGAGGCACCGAGGCCCCTTTCTAGGATTAGTTGGAGCTAAACCCACCACTATTTCTTGGAACAGATTCTGTCCTAAGAAACCAAGTTGGGCACGAACTCCTCGGCCAGCAAAAGCTGCGGTTACATAAATTAAGAGATTGAAATGTTTACCTTAACTTGTGGAAAGACTGCTCGAAAAGTTGAGAGGATCCCGAGATGTTAGGGAAACCAAACAACGGATCTGCTATTATCCCTAATCTCTTTCCCCTAAGCCCATCAGCCTTGAGGAATTGCACATATCCGCCTTTAGGGATGTAGCTTGAAGCCTTTTTTGTTGCCATGGCATCATAGGGATCATAACCCACAATGGCATCAAGGACATAAACAGCATCTGATACTGTCCTGCAGATTGGCCTGCAATGTTCACACGGAAAAAACACAAAATGACTAGTGAGAAGTCGGAATTCTATGCACTGAAAGGTTATCTGCAGTAACTGGACATCAGTTGTGAGAGAAGCAGTGGACAATGAGAAAAGTCGGTGAATGCAGGGTAAACTTCGCATACCCCACGGTGTCCTGCCTAGGGGATATTGGGACGACCCCTCCTCGGCTGGTAAGGCCAACTGTGGGTTTGAACCCAACCACAGAATTGGAACTGGACGGACATATGATGGACCCATCTGTCTCTGTGCCTAGTGATACTGCAGCCATATTTGCTGCTACTGATACTGCTGATCCTGTGCTTGATCCACATGGATCTGTTGACTTCACGTATGGACACTGCATGAATGCGAAAGCATAGTATCAGTATTTAATCAATGTTGCCGGCCATTTGTCAAGGCCCAGGAATCCACCGGACATCTCAGCGGCAGGATTGGATACCCGCATCCGATCGAAGTTCCATTTTAGTCCCCCCCCTAACCCTAACATAAAGGGGAGCTCTTTCTAGGTGGGTCACTTCACGCAAGACATTGCTTAGGATCTAAGCTAAATCCAGAAACTGTTTTCCTTTATTTTACCAAAGACATCACATTTCACCAGTGATCTCTTATCCGAGACTGCAGTGCATTCATATCTGTACGCCGGTAGTTTTCACATTGTCACCTCATTATTTGAATGATAATTCTTAAAATTCAAAACTGCCATCGACCCAAAATCAAAGTGAATAGTTATAGAGTATTAGAAGGTTGGAACTTGGAAGTACTTGCCTCAGCATGCTAATGTCCAATTATGACAAATGCCAAAGGAGCTTATTCCTTATTTAAAATGGCTAAAAAAAATTTACCGAGGGACATTTTCATACAAGCTTCTGTTCTACATTATATTTTTCTATTCCAGCCAAAAAATAAAGATCAAGAAAATTCGTTTCTATGCTCCTCTTTTCTGCACACACCCCTGCTTGCAACTGCAAAACCCAGTTTATGTATAAAGATAGAAATGAAGATGAAATAGGAACATAAAACTATACACACTTTTATGCAATGAAAGAACCAGTTGAAAACAGATTGGCAACTTACCACAGTTTGGCCGCCTCTAGCACACCACCCACTAGGTGCATTGGACGACCTAAAATGAGCCCACTCACTCAAGCTCGCCTTTCCCAATATGATTGCACCCGCTTTCCTCAGCTTCGCCACCACCCCTGCATCCCGGGGCATGACTGACCCAAGGAGGGCATATGACCCAGCCGTGGTGTTAAGCTTATCCTTGGTTGCGATGTTATCCTTGAGCAGAATAGGGATACCATGCAACCAAGACTTTGACACAGGTGCCTTGGCCTTTCGCTCTTGGTCTGCCTTTTCTGCAAGGTAGAGCACATCAGGGTTCACTTCAATGACTGCACGAAGAACTGGGTTGAGTCTTTGAATTTCTCTGAGGTAGAATTCAACAAGTTTCCTAGAGGTGAGTTTGCTTTGCTCGAAAGCAATCCGGATTTCTTGCACGCTAGCTTCTCTGATCGAGAATTCACTGCTCACAATGCTATTGCTGAATCCAAACAATGCAACACCCAGAAACATAAGCAATATTTTGCTGATAGCCATGAGGAAAGAAGTGAAAACTGCAAACAAAATTCAATATGACGGCGGTCTGAATTCTTTACTAATATAATGATCCAATAGCATATGCTTGCAAAGTGGGAAAAAAAAAAAAAAATGTGAAGTACCTATGATGAGTCACTGTTTACCTTCTTGTTGCTTTTGAACATTGGCAATGGCACCCCTAAAGAAGATAAAGTTCCACAAAATGGTGGGCACCCACCACATACTTTTCTGCAATGTCAATTGTCATGTGTCTGCATTCGTGGTTGAGAATGGAACCAGGAATAGTTTGAGCAGGGGAGCACTGAATAATTTTCCTGCTAGGTCACCAAAATATCTGGTACCTACTTTATTTCATTCTTGTACCTCAGTGAAGTAATATTACGTCACCCTAAGTTCATGTCCTGATATGAACTTGAAATTGCGAAATCGAAGAACAAACATAAACAACATGTCGAACATTTTAAATAACTGCCGATCTTTATTTTTTTTCCCCCATGCCTCGAAACTGTATTTTAAATAACTGCCGATCTTTATATGCCACTACAATAACTTGTTCAAGGACTTTGAGCACAGGAAAAAGTCTTCCGCAAGTGCAGTATCAAAATTATCAAGTATTAGTTAGCATAACAAAAAGGTCTTCCTCGTCATTAATAATAGTCACATAAAACGCCAAGTTGTGTCTGAATTTGAGATATGCAAAGGGAACAGATAAAGAGGAAACAAAATAAAAGAGCATACATTTTGTAGAGTTTTTTGTTGGACAAGAAAAGTGAGAAGAAAAAGAACATATAACTGTTATCTCTTCCATTTTAAATTTTACACGAAAAATTAAAATGTCCACAAGTACATTTAGTTTTCCTTGAGAAATCAAAGATTAAAACATTGAGCAAACTCAGCAAAGTATAGATCTTGAGTACTCGATACAGCCTACTCTTAGCACCTTGCTCAAACCCATACTTCGCTCTGAACCAGTTTTGGCTCTGAACCTTCAACCTTCCAAACAAGATGGCAAATTTCACCCCTTGTTGCCAAATCCAGCATGGACACTAACTCTCAGGATAACCTCTTGGTGCAAGAACAGGATAAAGTATCTACTATGTTGAAATCATGAAACAAAAGAAATGAACCAAGCATGTTTATTTTGAGTTTCTTCAAACAAAGATACAGACTTCCCTCAGCACAGCTATCAGTAACTAGAAAATTGGCACCAAGGTTCGAATTTAGAGAGATGCTTCCTTGACAAATTCCGACAACACGGAGAAAGGAGGCCTTCGAACATTGGTAGCTTTTTCAAAGCCATAAGCAATTTCAATCAACTTTGGTTCCGTGCCTCTCAACCCTCCAAAGCAGATGCCAAATGGCATCCCATCAGTATCATACCCAGCTGGAACAGTTATCGCAGGGTACCCTCCGATTGCGAAGATTGGGGAAGCACGTGAACCCGGTGTCACCATTGCATCTAACTCATTCTCTTTCATTAGTTTTTCAAACCCCTCTTTCGAAAGCTTTTCCATCGTCTCCAACGCCTCCCTCTCTTTCTCCCCGATCCCACTTGTCCCTTCTGCTTCAATGAAAGTTTGCTGACCATACTCTGCAAGCTTTTCCTACAATAAACAAGAAACACTATTACTGTTTTGCAACAGTAAGAACCATGCTTTTGGAACTCTTTCTTTTAGTCTATGTTTGCTAGCAGAGGAAAACGAGTGCAATTTTGTTCACCCTCCTTAAAAGAGGGTGAACATTACCTCTCTCTTATTGGTTAAAATGGTGTGGATCCCACCATAAAGTGATGTCATGCTTACTATGCAATACACTTTTTGGAAAGTATGACATCACTTTTTGGTGGGATCCACACCATTTCAACCAATAGGGAAGAGGGTAATGTTCACAATCTTAAGTGGAGGGTGAACAAAACTCAACTCAGAGGAAAACAGAAGATTAATTCCCATTTGGTTATTGTGATGGAGAGAGAAAAGGCACAAGGAAAGTTCTAAAAGAATTCCAAACACCATTACCATGTTCCAAGCTACAAATTGAAGTGAATGAGACTAACATTTGCACGTATGGGATATCTCTCCCAAGATATTTGGATTTAATGCCATGCTAATACAAGGGAGAAAAACAGAGAACAAGTGGGCAAGACATAAAACATAGAATCACCCAAAATTGAGTCCTAGCTACACAAGTACAACCGTATTATATGGCAAAATGAATAGCATACAGACACTATTATTTGCAACAATCCCTAAGGCTGAAACTACCTTGTAAAGACCAATGACAGGATGATCAGATGGGTTACATAAAGTTTATCAATTAATAAGAAACCACCAATTCTTTCTTAAATGTCCACTAGCATTTTTTCTTGTTCTCTTATGAATATATGTATGGTCAAATGAGAGGTTAAATGACCTAAAAGATGTCCATAATCAACAATACAAACACATTATAACAATTTCTCACTCTCCCATCCCCACCAAAGAGATGGGCTCATGTCTACCGGAAACCCACACATAATGCCAAAGAATATGATCAGCTGTAATACGTGACGAGGAGATGTACTTACCAGTTCAGGGTTGTTCTCGTTGAAGGCAATAATGTCTGATAGTGACCTCACTGGAGAATTGATCAGCTCTTTCAAGTAAGCATTTATGGATGTCTTGAAATCAGTTACCATCACCTTTATTTCCCCACTATGGGCGGGATTCAGAATTTTGTCAATGTTTGCGATGTGCAGATTGTCCACTACAATTGCACCTCTTTCTCTTCATGGGCATCAACATGATATTAGCACGGTTAAAACTCCAGGTTCGCAAACTCGAAAATATATTTACGAACAAACTCTCTTTACTTCTTTCTGTATTGTTTGCCACAAAGTAAAAAGTGGGCATTCTGAAGAGATGTTATTCACAGTTTCACACTCCTTGATCGTAAAGTCACACTGCTAATATTAAAAAAAAAAGGAAACAAAATTCATATTAGTATCATACCTCAATGTATTGAGATGATCCTCAAAAGTTTTAGCTGTGAATGAATCATGAAGGTGATCAACAAATGGACTTCTGACAACACCCAATCTCTTTCCTTTAAGTCCTTCCTGATTGAGGAACTGTTTATAACCACCGTCAGGAATGAACTTACATACTTCTCTTGTTGCTTCATCATCCCTTGGATCAAATCCTGCTATCACATCAAGCACACAAACAGCGTCTGCCACGGTCCTGCCAATGGGCCTGTAAATATTACGATGACTTAAATACAAATGCTCATAGCTGGATGTTTCACCCAAAATAAACAACCATGCTGTACATAAACGAAATTCATATGCACTCGTGCCATGAAGTATGGGGGAAAACAGAAGCACCACCATTGATTTAAGCACCATGCCTACCCAATAGTGTCCCAACGGGGCGCACACGGAATAACTCCAGCTCGACTGGTAAGCCCAACAGTTGGTTTGAGTCCAACAACGGAGTTGTGATCAGATGGGCAAATAATGGAGCTGTGGGTCTCGGTCCCTAATGAGACTGCTACCATGTTAGCAGCTACTGATATTGCAGATCCACTGCTTGACCCACAAGGGGTCTGTGATGGTACATAAGGATTCTGCACATTCCACTTGAATACTTTCAAACAACCATATCAGCTTAGTAGAATGGAATAGTAAGACCATAGAAAAGCATAATGTACAGAACAATGTTTAAGGCAGGGAATCAATACACAAGAAGCTGATAATCCAAATAATAGAATACGCTGCACCAGTACTGAAACATGTTTGGATAGACCAGTATAGGAAATTTCTTAGCAAGAAAATATATGATATGACAGTCACATTGAAGGTCGCGGTAATTTCAGCATTCACATTGTGTTATACAAGTGGTTGACTGGTGTGGTGGGCCAAACCGAATTGGGCCTGTGGTTGGCCCACAAAAGGGAAGCGGGTAGAACCAGAGTTCGGGCTCTCCTAGCTGGCCCTACATACGTTGCCCGGGCTGAGACCTAGTATGGCGAAGAAGACGGCCGAGCGGAGGTGGGCCGGACCGAGGGGTACGACTCACTGGTTTACGGTCCGATTCACTGGCCCAGCATCCAAGCCTTCGGGTCGGGCTTGTGGGCTGGGTTGGTCGATCGGGTTGGTTTGACCCACGAAGAGGCCACGTGGAGGTTCCTCTTGTTGTTTCTCAAGAGGCCTAGAATGTCGAAGAAGGAAGGCGGTTACTTGTGACGTCATGGGCATGTGCCATGCATCACGATCGTTCCTAGCTTGGAGAGCAAGTACGTTGGCCAATATAAGTGGAGAGATAAACCCTAGAAAAGGTACACAACCCTACAGCACACTCTCTCTCTCTCTCTCTCTCTCTCTCTCTCTCTCTCTCTCTCTCTCTCTCTCTCCAGTATTCTAACTTGCTCGTCAGAGGGGCAAGAGGCGGCCAACTGCCTCACGCCTTGGTGTAGGTTCACAACAGAGCAAAGGAGGGGCGATCTAGAGAAGCTGTGAAGAGAAGCCACCACCTACAACTGGTTTGGTGTTGTGAAGGCCTGGGACTCATGAGTTCAGGCACGTAACGTGCCAACTCTTATGAGTCAGTCATATGTGGCATGGCCCTTGCTAAAGGACGAGTGGATTGGTCGATTAATCTAGGTACGCGTAAGCCTGTTAGACACCCTGACTTGTCAATTATCTTCTAACATAGCACATCATAGCATGAAGAATTTACCCTTTTTCCAAATTTCGGGTCTGTTGCATCAACTTCATATCTATCCATCTACCTAATACTATATTCTAAGCAAGTGTATGACACATGGTCCGGCATCTACTTAATGAAGGACTTATCGAAAAAACCTCACAAAAAAATCCACCTCAGCCCCTAATATCTCACTCCCTCTAGTTTTCCACGCATCAAGAAAAAAAAGTTCAAATTTCCATTCACGTCCAAAATTTCTCTTACTACAATTTCCACATTTAATCTTCAATCATGCATCGACAAGGATAAATACTTATTAGAGTATCCACAATGGCATAACCAAAACTAAAAGATTTATAAAGCTAGCAATGTTTGCTCAAAAAAATGCTAACAATAGTATATAACCAAACTTAGCAACCTCTCAACCAACAACTAAATTTTGGCCTTTGGATAACCAAAACTAACAACTTTTTTTTCTCTTTGAATCATCAAATTCAACGGAGACCACACTCTCTTTCTTTCCTTTCTCTCTCTTCTCATCACTATCAATGGACTCACTTACATCATTTATGCTCAACTCTCTCTATCTCTTTACTAAAAATGATTTTTGATTATGCACTATTGTAGGACTTTACATTATTAATATTAGCAACCCCAGATAATCAAAAGAGAGGTAACAAGGTTTGATTATCCCATTTCGGTTATGCCATTTGAGATACTTTAGACGGTAAGGCGCTTCTGTATGTGTCGTTGAGAGAGAGAGAGAGAGCTAACCACTCCTTGTCCGGTTCTGGCACACCAACCGTTGGGAACACCGTCGAGAGAACGAATCCGGTACCACTCGCTCATACTAGCTTTCCCCAACACCACCGCCCCAGCCTTTCTCAGCCTCTCCACAACCCCTGCATCCCTAGCCACCGCCGACCCCAGCAAAGCGTGGGACCCAGCCGTCGTGTTCAGCTTGTCCTTGGTACCTATGGTGTCCTTGAGCAGCACCGGAATCCCGTGCAGCTCTCCCAGACGGCCCCGATTGCTCGCCCTCTCCCGGTCCGCCTCGTCCGCCAGATCCCG
>BPLS01031540.1:0-12632 GCA_019656275.1 Rhododendron kiyosumense
TCAGTCACAGTAACATGACGTGCATAATACGAAAATGACAATTAAAACACTGAAAAGCCTTACCAGGATGCTGAGGGAGTATCCTCATTGATATTGTTGAATTTGAAATGTAACAGAAACAAACTGAAGGATTACCTAGCAGGAAGGACCAAAACGACATGGACAAAGCACATTTGGTCAAATCTGAATCTCATCAAACTCAGGCAAGAAGCCATTGCATTCCCTTTTTGCTGTCCCAGTCCTACCCATTTGTTATTCAGCATATTTAACTCCACATGGGGATTGTAAAACAGAGTTGTTGGCTACTGTCCGCCTCGACTTGTCAACGGTCAAATCAAAATATGGAAACCTGGCTTGTGCAAGAAATAGATTTGAGTTGCGCGCGCCACCAGACGTCATGATTGAGAAGCATCCTGCTCGTACCATCCATGGGAAAAGCGATCTTTGACTCCCCTGGCCCTATTTTCCTACTCGATCCCAAACTTCTATTCCTTTCCTTCTCAACGAAAATGAAAGAGAACAGGACACAAGGAAGATAATGTGGTCTGGCCAGGAAGGCATTCATCCACACTCATGAAACCCTATATGCTTACATCTCTCATTCACTAATGGATGACTAGTGGCCTACCATTAATATCACAACCAGAGATTACGTCCTTGCACCATTCTGATATTTCCACTTGTGATGATTGTTTGGTGATGATTTCAGAAGACTCCCAGCATTCCTCAGCTGTGAAGATTAACTGCAAGTTTATATGATATGGGAAGTCATAGTTGGTTCCATTTGACTCCAAAATGGCAAGTCCGTAGTTCCGAATTTTTTTTTATTTTATAAATCGATAGAAGAAATCATTTTACATCAAATATGAAGTACAAAGTACAAGTCCGGGACATTACGTCAATTGTAAAAGTTCATAAGATAACCAAACGTAACAACTCATTTAATACAAGAAATAAGCTCACTATAGGATAGAAACAAAAAAGAAGGAAAAGCCTTCTAAGGAAAGAACACTAACACGCAGATGGGGAGACTCGAACTGCTGATCTCCTACTGAGATGCAAGAGTCATAACCAATTAAGATAACCTCAGTTGTAGTTTCGAACTTGAATGGGCGAACCAACGGTTAATATTCCAGTTCTCACTTCTACTTGAGCCTAATCTTGGGCTTCCGTGTTAAAAATAAAATAAAATTAGGGAGAATGGACCCTAATTTTTAACATACTCCGTAATTCTTTTGGGCTTCAAATTGGCTTTTGGGGCCAGAATTGCTGGTCGGACTTAGAATTTGTCCACCTAGTTAATCCCACGATCGCCCACCCATTTATGTTAAGAAAGTTGTATCCTGGAGTCAGGGGTTTTTGGGAACTAATTATTTTGCTAAATTTTGAATCGTGGATGTAAATGTTAGATTTTTGGGTTATAATATAGATATGTAAAAGTGTTGGATAATATGCGGATAATAGATTTCGCAGAAAGATTTTTTGAACAAAAGTATAATAAGAATTCAGAAAGGTCCCTCGGGATGTTTGGGAGCCTATTTTTTGACTTTTCATTTTATAACTTTTTGACTTTTTAGCTTTTTGAATTATGGTCAGAATGTGTTTTGGAGAATGAGGAAGTGTTTGGAAAATATGTGCATAATGTATTTTGGAACAGTAGTAATGTTTGGTAGATGAATGATGAAAATAAATTATGGATTGACTTTTTACCAAGTTGCCCTTGGCCTTTACACAAGTCGAGAGCTCATTTTGGTAATTAAAGGTAGGGCAATGGTAATGATAGTATGGATATTTTGGTAATTGCACAGAAAATGGGAAAATGGGAAAAGGAGCTTCAGAGCTCATTTTGGTTTTTTGCCTCCTTTGTCAAAAATTGAGAATGGATTTTACAAAATGAGTTTTTATAATTGGATAACCAAACAACCAAAATGTAAAAATGAGAATGCAAAAATGAGAAAATGCACTAACCAAACACCCCCTTAATTTTCAGATTCTACATTATATATTCGTTTACGATAATGAATTTTGGCATAATTTATAAAGAAAATTTCAAAATGACACCTGAACTTTCGCTTCAATGTCACAGAAACACCTAAACTTTAATTTATTGCAATTAAACACCTAGATTTTCAAAATCCCTAAATTAAGACACCTGCTGTTAGCCTCAATTTATTTCATTTACAAATCTGCTGATGTGACATATTTCAGGCATTAAATAGGCCCACTTGACATGTTAGGAAGTGAATTTCACACAATCACAACCCAGCACTACCCTACACCATCTACACCGTCGTCTGCACAAACCAAACATCTTCGTCTACGCCGTCGTCCGTACAGATCGTTGTTGTTGATGGCGATTAGAGCTTCAACAATGGGGTTTATTGTCAAAACCCTCTAATTGTCATCAACGATGACGATTTGTACGGACGATGGTGTAGATGAAGATGTTTGGGTGAAATGCTTTCACTTTCTAAAGGTCAAGTGGGCCCATTTAATGCCTGAAATGTGCCGCATTAGCAGATTTGTGAAGGAAATTGATAGAAGTTAATGGCAAGTGTCTTAATTTGGAGATTTTAGAAGTCTAGGTGTTTAATTGAAATAAAGTGAAGTTTAGGTGTTTCTGTGACATTGGAGCAAAAATTCAGGTGCCATTTTAAAATTTTCTTTAATCCATTCATAATCAGCTCCCAAACAACTAAAATATAAAATAAAAAAGGAAAATGGCAAAGTACGGATTACCTCCCTATGGTTTGATCGTTTGACGGATGACCTCCCTGAAATTTACTAATGACCAATTCACCTCCCTATGGTTTTGAAGTAAAATGCATTGCTAACACCGTTAAGAGAAAATGCTAAATGACTCTGGTACCCTATACTTTATTTTAATTTGGGATAAATTACCTCTAAATATGTCTTCTCTCTCCTTGCTTGGAAAACGTAAGCAAGTCCTATTAGTTCTTTTTCTAGAATGAGCTGCACCTCGTTGGCCCATCGGAAAACAATCGGAAAAATCGATAGAGGAAACAGATCAACTGGAACTAGCACCAAAAAAAATTCAAAAGCACAGACATGGACTCCCTCCCCCCTGAATCTTACTGCCTCCATGGATTCAGGGGAGAACCCAATAAATGGGGACAATACAAACCTCTTCGCAAATTCATTCGCTTCTCAAATAGGCGAACCGGTCAGAACCCTTTGCTAGGAGCATCTCCAATAGGCTAAGCAAATGAGGATTTTAGTCACTTTGATGAGCCCAAACCCAAAAAATCCATTCGCAGCAGACTAGCTCCACGCTCAGGGAATAGGTTGTCTGCTACAGTACTTCGCTGGTTTCAGCGAGGTACGGCTCCCTCGCTTCAGTTATTTCTATCTTTCCCACTTTGAATCTTGCAACTTTCAGAGCTGAACTGGAAACGAGATTGGCGACGAAAAAATGGAACTCCACGAAAATGATGGCGGCCAAATCCAACTCGACGGCGGCAGCGGCGGCAAAATCGTTCGTATGGGTTTGTGGATTTCGCTGTCGTTTTCAAATTCGTGGGTTATCAATTATTTTGTTGATTTGTGCTATCGGTTTGTGGCTTTCAATTTTGTGGCAAAGAATATGATTTTCTGGAAGGTGGTTTTCAGTTTGTGCATGGATTGATGTTTGATTTGGGAGATGGATATCAACTGGGTTTTGAGAGAGAGAGATGGTTTAGTGATTGCTTGAATCTTTTGGTTTTCCGATGGGTGGAATGAGTTTAACGATGGGTTTTCCGGTGGTTTTGGGAGACTGGATTTTGGGATTTATTCCCTTTGCATAGCCCAATTGCCTTGGCTGTTGGGTACCTCGTTCATTTGGCGGCTAGCTAAAATAATTTTTGAGGTAATTTCTAGACAATTTGCCTAGAAACAGCTTGAGGCTGTTCGCGATGCTCTAAGGAAAAGTAGATAATTCCAATGCAGAGAGAGAGAGATGCGTGTGTATATACAGAGCGAGCTCTCGGGGCATTTCCCGAATGGAGACGAAGAGGGTTTAGACGAATTCAAAACCAACTGGGGTTTCAAAGAGCTCAACAGCACAGAGCTTGCTGCCTCCATGTTCACTATGGAAAGCATATTGGGTTTCTAACTTGGGAAATTGCTTATGGAAAAAATCACGCGTTTATGGGACTTGGAAGGGACTTTTGACCCAGCCATCTGGGATTGGGTTTCTAACTAATCAGATTCGAAAAGAAAGCAGATTACAATAGAGTGTACACAGGAGGGCCTTGGATGGAAGTGTGACAGCGGAGAGTGAACGGGGGTGCCGGAAAGACGATGGGCGGATGAGGGGAGCTGGACGGACTGTTGTGTTGTTTGGCAGCATGGTGTTGGACAAGATGACGGAGAAGGGCAGACCAGTCTTTTTCCACCAAAACCGACCTTTATTTTACTTTTTCTCTTAATCCCAGTCTCATAATAGGCATGTGCTTTACACCTCCGTTATTTTAGATGAAAAAATGTGACGGTGGCACTTTACTCCAAAACTATAAGGAGGTGAATTAGTCATTAGTAAAGCTCAGGAAAGTCATCTGCCAAACGATCAAACTACAGAAAGGTAATCCGTAATTTGCTCAAAGGAAAAATAGGAAAATAGGGCTGCCAAATAGGCTCTCAATTGGAGCATGGTAAGCATCATGCATGCAGCTCAATTAAGAAAAAATTACTCGGTCTCTTGGGGCACCACCACCACCACATGGTGTCCGTGGCCCCTTTTTCATTGCATATTGTGGTGGGGCAAAAAACAAAATGTATGAACCCTATCATAGTGTGAGGTGAAAAAAAGGATCTGGTTGTAGGAGCGAGTACTCCAAAATTTACGTTCTAACAGTGAAAAAAGGTAACAAATTTTTTTAAATACAGATCAGATCAGCTCTGTACCAAAATGAACATACTCCCAAAGTCCCATTTATTTTGGTTGAACTCAACCCTTCCAAATAAAAACGTATTAATCATTCGAGTAGAAACCACAAACTGATCGATCTGTTCTTCAAGCCAAAGTACTCGTGGTGCCGCTTTGAAAGCCCTAATGCTTCCCCTTGTACATTTCCGTCGGTAAGGGAAGTCTTGAGATTCCCTGAAAGTCTTTCTGGTCAGCACTCTAAAGAATTGGGACCGGTTTAAAATCATTGTCATTTCCCACTTACATAAACCAATCAGCTAGCAAAAGGTAACTTTCCCACTTTGCATAAACCAATCAACTAGCTAGCTAGCAAGGAAATTTCATTGTCCTCCGATCCCAACTTAAAAAATGATCACAAGTTAACCCTGGGGTGGCATGGTAGACGGTTCTCGATCCCTTTATTAATTGGCCAGGCTGAGTCATAAGAGTGAGTGAACATTCACATCTGGTTCATATATACCCGGGGATAGACATCCTCTGAGTTTGAGTTAAGTCCCTCTTGGCTAGTGGATATGCATTGACTTGAATGAATGATTCGGACATAACCATCTTGTTTGTGATGCTACTGTGCAAGCGAGTACGAAAATGGTTGAATTGAACTGGGTGTCGTTTGGACTTGTGGTTTGGGGTACGTACGTAAGATGTTGGATTCTCTAAGGAAAGATGCGAGAAGAAAATATGAATATAGTTCACTCTTTAGACCCTCCCAAAATATATGTTAAATCCACTTGAATTTGGCTTGAAATTTAAAAATAACTTTTTCTCAAAACCCATTTTCCTTACAAACTGTTCTTAGACATCAATGGACTCGGGATATAATTTTTTTTTTTTTTCCCTTTTTGAGGAGGCTACGTGTGAATTTGTTGGTTTTCGGAAAAAACCCATCCCCAACCAAACCATAATTTCACTACAAGGGATGTCACCACAAAAGTGTAAAAGACAAATTAAGATTCGGATTACGGTCAATGTAAACCACAGTCCACGGATAACAGCACTAAAAAAGATAGTTTCCGTCATGTATCATTGCATCCTCCAAACCTTCGTGGAATCATAGTTTCAGACTTTCAGTATATTCCCCAAAAACGAGAGGTAAGTGGGCAAGAGCTGCTTTTTCCACCCCCGACCCCTCACACCGCCCCCCCCCCCGTCTCTCTTGCCAAAAAGATTAAAATGCCCCCTACTTTCACCCTTTTAATTAATTTTTTTTTAATTCCTTAATTCTAGTATTATCTTATTTAATTTGGTTAACTTAAATAATATTTTCAACTAAAATATGTTTTTTTACATTTAAATTTGACTTTAAAATTTAAGGCTCCGTTCTCTTGAACTTAACTTAAATTTGAAAACTTTTTCCTTATTTGAAATTTTTTTCACATTTGTTAGTCTTGCGTTATTGATTTGTCTCGACGAAAAGAATTGAAGAAATAAATTTTTTTTAACTTTTGTCCAAATATTTTGAGAAATAATCACTTTTTAGCAAAATACTTGCGTAAAAGTAAAAAAAAAAAATACTTTTCCAATTCTTCTCGTCGAGACGAATCAATAACACACAAAAATTTGGCGCAAAATTAACAAATGCAAAAAAAATTCAAATAAAAACAATTTTCATATTTAAGTTAAATTCAAGAGAATGGGCCTAAAAACTTTATATTATTTTAATTTGTCTTAACAATGAATAATAAATAAATAAATATACACCGTTTATCTATGAAAATTGGAACATTTCCGGTTCAAATGGAATAAATACATCGTTTATATATTGCTCCAATTTTCAATTCAGTTGAACTAGTGTGAAGATCTTAATTTTTTTATCATTTAATCCTAAATGGTCGTAATGAATTTTTTGCTTTAAGGCCTTTCAACGAGCACCATAAAATTCTTTATTAAGTTTCAGGGCTCTCTAAGGGTGCCCATTGAAAGGCCTTAGAGCCAAAAATTCATTATAACCATTTAAGATAAAATGATCAAAAAAAATAAGATCTTTGCACCGGTTTAAACAGATTAAAAATTAAAACACTTAATTTCTTAACTATATTTTTTTATATATAAACTATGTAAAAAAATAAGTGTTCCAATTTTTAATTCGTTTGAACCGGTGTGAAAGTCTTATTTTTCTTATCATTTTATCCTAAATGGTGGTAATGAATTTTTGGCTCTAAGGTCTTTCAATAAGCACCCTAAAAGAGACCTGAAACTAAATATTGAGCCTTAGGGTGCTCGTTGAAAGGCCTTAGAGTCAAAAATTCATTATGACTATTGAAGATAAAATGATTAAAAAAAATAAGATTTTTTCACTGATTCAACCGAATTGAAAATCGAACACTTAAATAATATTAAATAAATAAAAGAGAAAAAAGATGTAAAGATTATTAAGTCAATAAAGGAGAATAAAGGAGAACTAAGGCCCCGTTTGATAAGTGTGTTGGATTAGATAGGATTAGTAAGGAGATGAGATTAGTAAAGAGATGGGATTAGTAATACCGAGTGTAATCCCAAATGTGTGTTTGATTGTGTAAGGATTAAATCATGAGATTGTAATTACCAATTCCAATCCTTTGTTTGATTGGAACACCAAGGGATAGGATACAAATTACATTTTCCAATTATACCCATGGGTGAAAACCTGGTCATGGAATTGCATGGAAGACTAGCTTACGAATTTGCAATTTTTGGACAGTTTGCAAATAAAAGGTGTGAAATAGGAGGAGAGTGAGGACTAAGACCCCATTTCGTTTTCTTTCTTTTACATTGTTTAAAAGATCTCAATGAGATCTATTAAACAAGATCCATATTGGTAGAAAAATTATTTACTTTACACACATGATTTTTGAATTTGAAATTACCTTCTTTTTCAAAAAATATTTTTTTGAAGAAAGTGGAACACCCTTTTACAGCTACACCTTTGCAGACCGCATTCTCAAAGCCAATTCCTCCAATCCATCTGATAACGCTTGTGCCACCAAAATGAACAAATGCAGACTACATATTTACAATGATTGTTGTGGTTGGTTTTTTCTCTTTCCCCAATGATCATGGAGAAATAGAATCAACAACAGATTTTGCAATACCACAGCAGAAACAACAAAGCAATACCAGAGCAGTAGTAATGAAGGGTATTATTGGTAATGAGTAAAAAATTATGGGCAATGTGGTCATTTTGCATGAGGGAACTTAGGACAGGATTACTAATACCTAATACCCCATGGTATTAGTAATCCGGGAATACTGTGGGATTAGTAATCCCACCCTCTTCTCAATCCTATCCCTAGCTTGACAACCAAACAAAGAATTAGAAAGCCAATGGGATTGCTAATCCTATCCCAAGGCCTGATACACTTATCAAACATGGCCTAAGAGAAAATGGGGTTAGGATAATTCTGAGGCAGGCCGCGGGAAGAGGGGGTGGGGTCTGGGGTGTGTGTCAGGAGGGGTGGCGAAAAGCAATTTCCAATCTAGTGGCCCTAGGAAGGGCCCATCTAATGGAGTATATATGTTCAACTGGTGCATATATGTATGTAGGAATAACCTACAAATGGAAAATGAGGATCAATTCGCAGGGGGAAGGTTTGTTATAAGTAGCAGGAGTGAAAATGTAATGCAACAAAGGGTGATGGTGGGACGTCGCCGTGGTCGAAGGGGTGACCTTCGCCGCCTTCGCCATAACAGGTTACTTCACATGCTTGCTATACTTAAGTATGTATATATGGTGGCAGCTTTCGTAATTCTATTTGGTCATCTTAGAGCATCTCCAACGGGAGATGTCAAAGTTGATGTGGACAATCAAATGACTAGTTTTGGCATTAAGTTACCATCTAACCATGATACCTTCTATCATGCCAAAAGTGACATGACTTTGAAAGAAATGCCCAACATGTCAACTTTGATATCATCTTTCTAGACTGCCAATTTTCAAAAATTGACCATAAAATTTTAAAATAATTTGACATAGAGGTTGGAAAGGGAGAGAGCTTGATGTCAAATTGAAGAGGTTAAATTGCCAAGTAAGCCTTCAAAATAATTTGACATCTCTACTTTTGACCTTTCTTGTTGGAGACGCTCCAATCTTTGCTTCAAATTGCAGTTAAAAAAAAATTTTGCTTCAAATTCAAAGATGTCAATTTTTTTGAGGTTGATATGACAATTTATCACCTTCAAATTTGACATGCATCCATAACATTGTTCCTCCAATTATGGTGTCAAATTTGCTCTCATGATCTTTGAAAAAACCTCAAACGTTATTTTTGATAACCCAAAAGGGCACTTTTACATGTGACACTTGATCTCAATTTTGAAGAATTAAATTTGTGGCCTTCAACTCCATGTAAGATTCGACTTTATTTTAAGATAAAATTGGAGAGAGCTATGATATCAATTTTGATAAGTGGAGCTCCATGTACATACGTAGAATTTGACCATCCCATTAGAAATTCTCTTATAACTTACCATATAAATAGATCATAGTACGACATGATGCTTATCCTTTTGTCAAATCAGAGGAGGTGTCTTTTGTGGGTTTTTGGGAGTGGCGCTCCATTTTGGGCTTCTCTGTCACGGTTGGCTACTTGCCAACCTTGGGGGTAGGTTTTTTTTTTTGGCTCATGGCGGCATATGATTTTCGAAGTTAGGAGATACCTTTCATCTGTGTGTAAATTTACTCTTAAAAGTGTTAGATAATTAACAACCTCATAAATCAGGATCTAGAACTATATATCATGATCATCACTACATAATCATAAAGCAAAAATTAAATAATCAATAGGCATACCCAGATCAATTCATGTGAAACTAGAGCGAGTTGATAATCTTTCTAATGAGCCATGATTTTACAAAGAGCATTGTGCCATAGGTGGAAGACTGGTTTCTCTCCCTTACCTTTCTTTCTAGCTTTTTAGTATATCGTACATTTTATGAAACCTTAAATGCTCTTTTATAGCCAGAGAAAAGATCAGTTTCCTCAATGAGATACTTACTTTCCATCAAAGTAAAGTTTATTTAGAAAATAACTTTTCTATTTGATCAATACAATAAACTCTTTGGCATAAACCTATAAAAAATCCTATTAAACTCATAATTCATATGTGTCATACATAAAATATGTGGGCCATAAAAACTATTCATAAAATTTAGTCTTATGCTTTGTGGGTATGCTCATACTTCATATGCCATGTGCATAGGGTTCTTTAAATTTTTGTAATTTGTTTTCAAAGATTAAGAAGATTCTTTTTTTTTGCTGTTAAAAATTCAATCAACTTAATTACGTGCACAAAAGGTTGTTTTCTTCATCTTCTTTCTCCTTTTCTATTTCCTTGGTGGAAAGTGATTTTGACACTTCACATTTAGCCATTAACACTCTACTTTTGTGTATGTACGATAGCAAAACAACCTTTTGGTCCCCTCATTAATAATATTTTAGGTAAAACATATGATATTCTAATTGGAAATGATATCTATTCTAATAGGTTCCGTTTTGGTTTCTTAGAAAATGAACTTTTAGAAATAAAGGCAATTTCAAGCTCAAAAATCATGTATTTACGCAAATAATTTTTCTACTAATATGGATCTTGTTTGATAAATTTCATTGAGACTTTTAAACGGTGCAAAAAAAATTGAAAAATTATTTTTTATTTTTATTATATTTGAACTTGAAATTACATTTTTTTTGAAAAAGAAAGTTTAAAAAGAAAGTGGAAGGGCACCTTAATTGGTCCAATGACCCCACAATCACCTACCATTTGGAAAGCATCTTGCAGTGTCAAGAAGATAAACCTGAAGTGACAAACCGCGTGTGCTGGAGCAAAATACGAGTGTGAAAGTGTTTCAAAAATTACCTTCCAAATAATTAAGATTTGTAAGTATAAGAGCGCAGAGCGAGAATTGAGAGCACGAGCACAGTTCATTTTAAATGATTATGTGACCAAGGATAATACCCAATGGCATACGTAGCAAGCCCTTCGAAGTTGGCTCTGTTTCAGTTTCTTAGAAAATGAATTTTTTGAAAAGGAAGGTAATTTTAAGCTCAAAAATCATGTGTTTACGCAAATAATTTTTCTACCAATATAGATTTTGTTTGATAGATTTCATTGAGATCTTTTAAATGGGACAAAAAAATTGGAAAATTATTTTTTATTTTTATTATATTTGAGATTGAAATTATTTTCTTTTTCAAAAAAAAGGTTTAAAAAGAAAGCGAAATGACTCCGAAATTACATAGGTAGCAATATTAATGCTACGAAGGGTGACAACTGTGGCCCACGGGACATAATTGACATTGGCTGTGTCTTTGTGATGCTTGCAGCGTCAAGAAGATATATGTCTCCATGACATATGCAAGCCTTTCAAAAAAAAAAAAAAAATCTTATGCACTTGAGTTTTGACACCATCCAAAATAATTTTGACATTATCACAAAAAAATAATAATAATAACATAAGTAGCAACGATAATGGAAGCCACGGAAATGAAATGGGAGTCATGAGACAACGGACAGTGCCCCATTGGACAATTGAATGAGAATTGGGTGACCTTGTTTAGTTTTATTGATGAGAATAGGAATTGGGTGATTTTGGACGGGTTGTAAATGAGTTGGGTCTGTAATAGGTCAGTGACTCATTTACAACTCAATTAGTTGTATATATAATTATTACTATACTAAATCCAAGTGAAACTCAATCCGCCCATTGATCCTGATTACATCCATAGTCACTAGCTAATTTACATTCGATATAAATTTATACAAGAAAAAAAATTGTGTGGCTTTCATAATTTGAGGTGACATTAGTAAGTTATGGGCGGTGTTAGTAATTTTTGGAGAGGTGCCATTAAATTTTTGGGTGGCATTAGTAGATTTTGGTGTTGCGTGAGTGCGTTTGTAGTATGTGAATAACCCACCCATTTTAAACTCTTTTACAATGAGTCAAATTGAGTTTTGGGTTTGAGTGAACATAGAATGAATATGTTTGGGGGCGGTTCATGAGATTTGGGTCTATATTGACACCCCCATATTTGACCATATTTGTATCTTTTTTTCTTCTCCTCCATCTTCATAATTGATGTAAAGGGTGGCCATCTTACCAGTTTTCTTCTTGTTATATAGTTGAATCCGTTTTGGTTTCCCTCTAAAATCCAACACGAAAGCAATTTAATTTTCCATGACAGTGCAAGAATGCAAGGATCAACTTCATTCACCACAAGCCACGCCGTGTACACCTTCCTTGTTACAACGTTGATTGGCCTACTCCAGGTGAAGTATCAGAACAAGAATGTGTCTCCATTTGAAACACACCTGACTAGCATCCGAACCTTTCTCATAGCAATGTTCATTTACTGCTTAGTTACAGTGGGCAAAATTATGACCAAAAACTACGGTGCCAATTGTTCAAAAATCCTTGGGTATGTTAGTCTCACATCGGGAACTCTTTCATCGGTTTCCTTAGCAGTGATTTTTCTGCCAACTTTACTCAGTTCCGTGATCATGTTCATCATCTGGGCAATTTTGTTTGCAATGGTGGCTCGATTCTTATACAAGGCCATATACCAGTGGTTTTACCGGAAGATTGCAGATGCAGTTGTTCAAGTGCTTGAATTATGCACAAGTTTCATGGAACAGGGGTTGATGGAGCAGCAACGTTTGCTCGTGTAACAATCCAGTACAAGACCAACATAATTGGAAATAACCCACATGTAACAATTTGTGTGCTTTAGCAATGA
>BPLS01031541.1:0-14639 GCA_019656275.1 Rhododendron kiyosumense
TCTCTCTCTCTCTCTCTCTCTCTCTCTAATCGCATGCCTTTAGATTCTTTTTGCTGGGTCCCTATAATCTATCCGTGAATCGTGATGATCAAGGACTTTCCCTTTTAGCACTCTATGTAACTCTTCCAGTAGTATGTTCTCCTTATTTATGTAGTCATGTTACTGAGGCTCTTGTGCGTCAGAAAGTCCTCTAAAATAATACACTTTGCAACTCGGTGAGTGCTGGGCAATTATAAAGCTTTTCATACTTTTACTGCCTCAACTGTTCTTTATTTTTTATTTCTCTCCATAAGCAGGGTTGAAAACTGCCGAGTTTCAATTTTTTTAACGTTTGGCATGTAAGTCGATATTTCTACAAAAGCGATGGAATTCATATATGGTGAAATTTCTGCGACATCCCTCTTTTCCCTTAGGTCTAGGCAATATGAACATAGGACTACTTACAAGGATGCTGCTGTATTCTATGGATATCTATTGGGGTCCCAGGCTTGCCCATATAATCGAAAAATATATGGAGGCATAGTAGGCAGGATTTGAGTAGTATGCAAAGTTGATCGACTTGCTCTCTTTAGCTCTCCCAAAAGATATTTGTTGGTGACCAAGCGCTAACACACTCAAATCAAAACTTTTAGTTCGATTCCTATAAACCCATGATAATGTTGCCAATGTATACAAACCATTAACCAAAATTCATAGGATAAAATTTGAAAACTGCTTTTGAAGCGTGTTTGATTTGAACTTCAAGTCCATATATATTAGCAATTTCAAGAGTATTGACTGCCGATCTGAAAAAAATTCTGAGAGTATTGACATGAGGTAAATCTTAAACTCATAGTATCTCCGAATCTCTTCGATGAAAAGGGAAACATACCTACAATAGTGCTGTAATTAATAATCTCAAGGGTTTAGCTTGGTGGCCGAGGCAACCTCCTTTCTTTCGATCTCCGTCTTCCGAGTTGAAAAACAATTTAGGCCCTTGTTGTAGCAAATACCAAAATAAAAGTAAAATATCGGATTCCAGATTGACAGAATGATGTCGGAATTTGGATAAGATCAGAAAGGTATATGAAGAGTTAGAAGTACTAATGAACAAAGCATTGCACTTTGATTGAAAAATTGTACTCACATTTTTAGCATCAGGCGCACTGCCCTTTCCCTCAGGAGCGAGCAAGACTATCTTGGTGAATCCCTTCACTCACTATCAACTATTTTGGGGCAGTCCATACTGGGCTTTGTCTCGACTTTAATTGGGCTCCTGGAAGTGGACAGTGGATAGTTCCATAATATTCCAAAAAATAAAGTAATATGTATCATATTTTTCTTGCAAATTAAAAGGTCTAATGCTGCATTAACTTATTATAGAGCTCTTCTAAGTTTCAATTGGAGAATTCAACATACTTCAGGGTATTCTTTGAGGTTCTTTTACTAATGGTTGAGACCGAGCAACATATTCTGACCAACACCCTACAAGTATAAGTATCGATGAGAGGGAATATTTGAGTTGGTGGTTATCATTTTATTGTCTTGTAGGGAATATTTCATTCAATGCCAATTAAAACCTGCATGCAATTTCAGATGCTAGCACACAATCCATATTGAATGGAATTAACATAAACAGTAAAGGAATCTAACATAGCCTATGAAAATAAATATAAACATCATATTCTACGCATTAATCCTACAGTCTTGATGTTAGGTTATTGTATGAAATATCACTACAAAAGATCCATCGAATCAGCAACCCATTGAAAAGATGGAAAAAAAAGAGGAAAAGATCCCTATAGAGGTCTTTACATGTATTTGTAGTAGGAAACTCTTAAATGGAAGAAGGAAAGAAATGCTTTTAGCTATATATAGAGGTGATGGATGGTAAATCCATTAAAACTCATATCTAAGAGCTACTGCCCTAAAACAGGTTCCGAAGCACTCAAAATGTGAATTATTAGTTGCCAGTGCTAGGTAATGCTGGCCCATTTCAATTGGTCTCAATCTTTGGTATTTTCTCCCTTTTTGGGCGATATGAGTGTTGAAACATCCTCCAAACAATTTGTGCTTCAAATTTTTTTTTTCTTGAGGTGCCACTTATCACAAGAATTTCCGATTTACTCATACAACGCAGATACACAACCAATATCAGATGGAGAAAATACATATCAAAGAAATAAAAAGAGCCTAAGAAAAAAAAACACAATATGCACTTCTAGGCATTCATAAGTTGCCCTTTTTGATTCATGGGGAACGCGTTACTAGCGTAAATTTTTGTAACTGTCTATTATGCCATGTCTTGTTCATGGTTGAGAGGTTGCTTTGCCTTTTCACTCGCGCTTCCTATTTTGCAGTCTCGTTATGGTTTGCTTCGATTTTAGTATGATACTAATTTTTTGTATCCTCATATTCTTCACGTGGTCGTAGATTTTCTATTTCTCGTGGCTTACTCTGGCATAAGCACCTGCGTGCTCTTATTAGTAGTGGTTGACATCCGCATCTGGCCCCTCGAAGCCCACCCATCAAGATTTGATATATTTGTCTTTGGAATGGTTCATAGCTCTATTAGGTGGGCCTTGGTGAACTCTTTTGCCTACTTCTTTTTGGGCAGGATTTGATATATTTGTCCTTGGAATGGTTCATAGCTCTATTAGATGGGCTTAGGTGAACTCAATTGCCCACTTCTTTTTGGGATGGGCCTGGGATAAAGTTTTGAAGACCTACATGGCAGGCATAAATTATTTTGTGTTTATGTTCTATAAATGCATCCTTTTTCCAAACCCTAGATATCGACCGCCCCCTTCCACCGGTGCCTCCTCTTCTCCCATCTTTTGATCTTGAACCATTTCGGTGAGATCCACGTCTTGATCTCTTTGTTAACGAGATTGTACATTGGCGTCTTGACTTTGCAGTCGAGTCCTCAGAACTGCTAGGTTTCCTCTGGTAATTCTTCCGGAGGGTTTCTTGAATGTTGTTGTCTAAAGCCATACATAGGTAGATGTGTTTCCATTTTATAGTGCTCTTGATATTCAATTTCTTTGTGTATTTGGTTTGTTACCAATCATTGTTTTGCAATCTCTTTACTAAATACTTGTTTCTAGAACTGGGTATTTCATGTCAACTAACAAATTCTAGATTGGTCTAGAAGGTCAAAATCCTTCCCCCCTTGTTTTGTCTCTCACACGTTTATGCAACTCTGGATTTATTGTTTCTTAAATTCTTACGATCGTTATGTGATTTACTTTGGATATTCAGCTATGGATATCTTGGCAATAGATAGGATTCGAAAAAGGTAAAATACATTTTGGTTGAGATCATGCTTTGATATTTACGAATATGCACTAAATGGTTGGGTCTCTAATTGGAATTTCTCCATTGCGGAGTTTATATCCGCTGACTGATGTTCTTTTTCATGGGTTTTTAAGCTTAAGTTGAGTAATGTGTTTATATGAGCAAGCATCGAAAGTAGATTCGATACATTACTGGCTTTGTTTTTTACATTTTCGTTACAACCTGTATGGAATTTTCGTTATGTCACACCCTAGTTTCATAGTCCAATGACGTATTATTAAGTTGTGATTACCGATAAGTAACCAACTGCAATGCAAGGTGATATTGACCAATGAAAAACCAAGTCTATGTAGCACGGGCACACACACGGATACGGACACGGGACATGACAATTCTAAAAAAATGGGGATACGGACACTGAGGGGGACACGCCGCGTGTATAAATAAATAAAGAAAATATATTATCATTCATAATTTTTTTTTATGAACCGTCATTGTATATGAATAATTTCACTAATTGTATAATTTTTTTTAAAGGCATAATTGCTGTTGACTCCAATTTTTTTGAATAATTTCATGTTAACCCCTAAAAAAGTAAAATATTACATTTTGACCCCAACCATGTACCCAGCTGTGTCCCCGGCGTGTCCCTAGCCGTGTCCCCCGCGTGTCCCCTGTCAAAAAATAATAAAAGTTATTGGACATGCCATGTGGCGTGTCTAGTATGTGTCCCCAGGCCGTGTACCCATGTCCAATATGTGGATATGGCTTCCTTTTGGAGGGTCGGTGCTTCATAGAACCAAGTTCATTATTTACCAAAGGGCAAATCGTAATCAAACTTTTCTTTCAACATAAGAACCATAGATGCAGACACTGGACACGGACACATAGATACGTTATTTCTCTACAATGTAGGACATAGACATGTTGGGGACTTGTTGGATTATAGATAACAATATACCATAAGCATACATTCCAAATTATATAATTCTTAGATATAACAAATTATCATGGAAGAGATCCTTAAAAAATAAGACATGGCACAATTATGAATCTTCAAGAAATCTTTAAAATTTTCCAGTCCAATTCAAGTATGATTAGCCGTAAAGAATTACTATTTTTTCTACACTGCATATCATCGTGAAATGTCAAATTCCGAAATCTTTGGTAATATCATGTCAGTTTGCAAGTGTTGAAGAGGTGTCATCACATATTTATTTCTTAACTCATAGGCACCAAAGAAGTGTTGGACACGTTATAGAAAGAGTGTCAGGCACATCTCTGAATTAAGATTGTATTTTTAATAATTTGATCCTATTGACGGTATAGAAGGAGCCTGTTATGTTGAAAAAGATGGCCAATGTTGTTGGATATTTGTTCTAGTAGCTATAACATCAAATATATGAAAGAGATTAAGAAATATTTAAACTATGACTCCTACTTAATATTCAGACTATGCGAACTGATTCAAAACAATAAAAGAATATTGTAAATCAAAATATTAGGTCAATGGATCAAGTACGATAACTAAGTCACAATGCAAACGTTGAGGAGCAATCAAATATGTTTAAGATGCATTCACACTCGCAACAAGTGGGTTTGATTCTCTCAAATACCTCTTGTGGACTTTGCATGTGTGCCCCACGCCCATTGCACAAGATTAGCTAGATTTTATTTGGAGACACAAAACTAGGCACCATATGCAACCATCATAACAATAACAAGGTAAGAGGAAGAGAACAGTGGATAGTGTGCATGATAAGTAGTGCTTCAAATAAAATACCAAATGAGGTTTGCCGTTATTGCAGCTTAAATTCTTACTAGATTCTAGAAACAAGTCTTTAATTGGGCTAGAATGTAGATTAATTCTAACCTTCAAACCTAGTATATGAGTCTAGATGGCCTCTCCACTGCTATCAACTGGCTTTGAGTTGGATTCTCTAACACTTCTAAATTTGTTAGTTGCGTTGTTCTTGGCAACCTTCTAGCATAATTTTGAGACTTAAGTTCATTTGGTATCCCTGTTTGCTGAATATGTTATCAAAGTTCCACTTTTTTAGATTTTTGTAGATGTGTGGGAGCTCTTGAGGCATGAGGAATACATTCCTTGTCAAAACTACAATCATACGTATTAACATATTGCCTTATTGGATTGAACTGTTCCAAGTGAGTCCTTTGTGTATGCTTCTGGATGTTACAGCTTTCTACATTCTTGTGGAGATAACTGGTTATCTATTTTTAAAATGCTTCTTTAATATCTCCTCTCTTATCTTTGTCTTTTCTTGCTTGCTTCGTTTTTCATCTTCTTAGGGGCCTTAGCGCGTAGATGTGACTGAAAAGTGTTGGAGGATAGTCTAACAATGGACATATTAAAGCATCCACAGAAAAATAACTTTGATCATCTTCCTGACGACATTGTCCTCTTAATATTTAACAAGTTATGGGAGGCTAAATGGCTTTGCAGATGCTCGATGGTATCCAAGCGTTTTTCTTCCCTTGTCGCTCACATCAACAACGTCTCTGTCAAACCGGCCCGCTATATATCCACATGGTCCAAACAAAAAGAAGTGACTTCTTCTATTTTCGACTACCTAGTTGGACTGAAGGACCTTATGTATTTGCATATAGAGGACTATTTTTTCTGCGAGGTGGATTGGAAATGCTCATGGTCGCCCCTTCTCAAATGGAAATTCAACTTCAATACTAATGTCAGAAGTTTTACTTTTCTCATGGTTTCTTGCCTCCTCAGAGTGGGACTACCTCTGGCCCAAGATGAAGAACAAGATGGAGAAGAAGATGAGGAAGAGGAAGAGGAAGAGGATGGAGAGGAAATACAAAATGACATAAATATAAGACAGTATGAGGAACGCTACCGAGTTAACATGGCATTCAGATGTTTTTATGATGCATGTACGAAGCTTAATATAGTGTTGGATATGCTTGGAAAACATCAAATGCTTCAGAGCATCACCATTTCTGATATCAAGAACCAAGGGAAGATCGTTGTGTCTTGCTACCAGATAGCTGAGCTGAGAAAATTGGAAAGGGCAACACTGTCAATGCCCAAAGTGGATAGGTGCCTCTTCAAGTGTTGTCATGTACCGTCATTGCATTTGCCCAAATCTAAGTGCATAATGGTTAGACCGACTTTGGTTTACATAAGAAGTGTTAATCCAAGTTGTGATAATGAGGGTGATGATGTAATTGATGATGATATGTTAGCGGGCTCTTTTGAGGACGGTGAAGGAGGGGTTTATAATGAAGCTGTGAAAGAAATTTTGGCCAAGCACAAAAACAAGATGAGTACAACACGGGTAACCGAAGAGGTGGATGAGGTTGCAGCAGCTGCTCAAAACCACTAGCCATTTTACTTTGTTTTCAGTGCATTCAGCTTTGGAGTGACTGATTATGACATTTTAGTTTCTTTTCATCCTGGAATTGTTTTTGCTTCGCCCGATGAATACTTTTGCGGTTTTTCTAAATTTTCAAACATTGGATTTCGTACTTAACGCTACCTTTTTTCCTTGTAGGGTACCATAGACATGGGCTGCAAGCCTGCAATGATGCATTTCCTTTGGTTTCTGCTGATTTAAGCTGTCCCACGGTTAATTCGAGTAATGTTACACAGTATTTACAGTATGTGGGGTGAGGAAAAAAGAACTGTTGAATCGCGAATCAGGCTCAAATCAATCTTAATGAGAGAACCGTGTACCACAGGTCGGTCTGCGAATTTAGCATGTTTTCGATTCCAAACTGGCCCCACCCCACTTTATATGGATTTTAATTTTAATGAATTTATTAGACTTTGAGTTAAATTTTTGTAAACTTGTCTATTAGCTTGATCATGCATTTTCGAATTGGGTTGACTAGACAAGATCCTCTCATTAGAGGTTCTCTTATTTGAAAATACTGCTTGACAATCTGAGTCATTTTTTTTATTCTACTCCATTTGTTCATCAGCACTGTAAAAAATCAGATTGGTTGGACATCAATATCCACTTGGCCAAAACATAATTGTCACAAGAGAAATGGATGGTCAGTGTCTGGCGCTGTTTGTCCATTTCTCTTATGACCAATACGATTCGATCAAGCTCTTATGATGTCCGATGAACCTGACTTTCTACATGAATGATAACCATATCTAGACTTATAAAATGAACGGCTCGGATCGTAAAGTAAGACCGTGGTGAGCCCTATTTTACGTTACATGAGGGTCCCATAAGAGGATTATCACATGAGAGGATATTTGTACATATGTTGAGTGCGATTCATCTTGTTCAAGCTTGAAGAGATCAAGAAGTCCCTAGAGAGTGCTATTTCTTTTTTTGTATATTCAGCCAATTCGATTTTTTAGACTGTGAAGCCTCTCTTTATTAGTAACGTGCTAGGCATAAATAACTTACAAGGGGATGATTTCTATGGAAATAGGTCCACCATAAGTCTCCTTCCCATCATGGAAACTTAATACCAATGGAAGACATAAATAACTTCGCATGATTTGTGTCTTTTTATTATTTCGTATAACTTAAAATTTCTTCAATAGAACCACATTCTAATACAATTGAAGCATGTCGATGTTCACACAAAAGCAAGATTATTACTTCATGCGTAAAGAGTAGGTACTAAATTCATCTTCCTAGTAGATTTTTTTGAGAAGGTTCATGATAATATTATGGGGAATCTTTTGTTTAGCAAAATGAAGGAGGTTGGTTTTCCAGAGAAGTGGATACATTGGATGATTGATTGTGTTGCCAGAGTTTCTTTGTCCTAGTAGACGAATCACCAACCAATGAGTTTTATGGTAAAAAATGATTGAGACAAGGTGATCCCGTCTCTCCTTTTTTGTTCATTATGGCACTGAGGCACAAAATTTCCTCTTCATGAAAGCAGTGCAATTGGACGTGATTAAAGGAGAAAGGATTGGCCAACAATTTGTCACATCTTCATTTGTGGAGGATACAATTCTTTTTTCTGAAGCTGATGGTGATGAAGGGAGAAATATCAAAAGATTACTTAGGTTTTGAGGATGTATCAGGTTTGAAAATTATTTTTCAGGAAAGTCTGGTCCGTAATGTCGGTTTAGACGAAGACATGGTCAAGGATTTTTCCAATATCTTGAGATGTAAAGCACATTTCCTACCTCTTTGTTATCTTGAAATGCCATTGGGAGTAAGAAATCAAAATGGAGACAAGGCTTGCATAATTATAGATCTATGTTAGCATCAGTTAAATGAAGGTTGCAGGAATATTTACATTACTTAAGCCAGTGTTATACATGATTCTGGAAACTGCACCTGAGGAGATTGATGTTTTTCAAAGTAGATTTCTTTAGGGCGACAAATTAGGTGAAAACGTTACATCTTATAACAGAGTAGAAAATCACAAATGAGGTGAAAAAGTTACATCTTAGGTCAGTGTTGGGTGTTTAAAGTGTGAGGGTGATAAATGATGAGTGGAGGTTGGGAAATAAAAGAGAGGTTTGTGGAGGAGAATTATAGGTGCCAAGTGGGTGTATGAAATAGAATCCTCTCAAAAATAGGAAGTCTAAAGTGTGGAAGGAAACCAGGAAGATCAGAAATGGCTGGATTTTTGAAGCAAGGAACCAAAACGGGAGGACATTTTCAAGTCAATTAGGTTTAGAATTTCTAGGTGGGCGATCTTATAGAAGGAATCCAAAGATTACACAGTTGAGGATGTGGTTTACAGATTCCAACGAATTCGGAGATGAAAAAGTAAGATGGTCGAAAATGCTTAGTAATTTAGAAATAATAACACAAGGAAGAAGCGAGATACTCAACATGCTTATTTGGAGAAATACCATTCTTCATATGCCACGAGATGTGGCTACAATTTTTGTGATGATGGGAAAATGATTGATGTGAACTCAGGAAAGCTGGCTTACCTATTTATCTCGGACCATCTCTATAAACATTCTTCACAGCATATATGGAAGGGATACGGTATGAGTTCGGAGGAGCTGTTATTCTGTCCTAGTTTTCTCTGGTTCTTTGGGCTTGGTCTCCTTTGGTTTTTCTTTGTTTCTTGGCTCTGCCTTGTTACAGAGTTGGTTTTCAGCTTTCCTAGAGGTTTCGTGATATTGGTTTTTGTTGCAATGGAAACCCGTGCATAAAACAAAAATAAGCCCTTTCTATATATTGCTTAACCAAAGTTTCTGAATCAGATTTCTGTAGGTGTCAATGGCCAAAAGTTGGGGAAACACCACAATATCTGAAGACAATAGATTTCCTATGTCTGACAATGGTTGAAGCCAATGGCGTGTCACAAACAAGTCATCACTCCTGCATTTTCTCCATCATTGAAGGTTTCTCTCTCTCTCTCTCTCGCTCTCTTTCTCTCTCTCTCTCTCTCTCTCTCTCTCTCTCTCATTGCACAATGAATGACTTACCCTTGTATGTCTTTATGTAAATCTTCGTGTAGTCATGTTCTTATTTTGTAGGCGAGTGCCAGGTACTTGAAGCCTTTCATTCTTTTACTGCCTTAATTTTGCTTTTCTTTTTTTTTTTTACTTCTCTATGAACACGGTCAAAAGCAACTGAGTTCCAATTCTTTTTGTTTCATTCAGTACTGTAGGAAATTAATTTGCGGAAGTGATGGAAGTCATGTCTGGGAAAATTTCTGCGATGTCCCTATATTCCCTTATGTCTAGGCAATTTGAAAGAGCTACAAAAAGGCTGGTATATTTCAGCGGTAATTGTAATTGTTGTGAGGAAGCAATCAGTACTAGTATCTTTGCAGATTGCTAAAAGGGGCTGTTACTGCATATGTTTGTGGCAAAATTTGCTGATTTGTTACTGCTTTTTTAAGACTACGTGAAACATTATTATATCAGCAGCAATTTATTATGTTAAGACTGGACTCCATACAATGCTTAACACTCAGTCATTAGGGTCAACATTTATTAACAACCTTGACATGCTGTTCATTTAACAGGTTAATGATTGTGAAGATATGTTCTTCCAAATAGAGTCAGGCATTTAATTTAATCCGCCACAATTGGGAATAACTTAATCAAATGCTATGGATTAATTGCCCAGTGGTCTTGCAAAATGATTGCATTATGTTGGGTGTGCAATGGTTGGTACTTGGTGGTATATAGCTGTAGTGGTCCCAGGCGGCCAGACTTGGCGCATATACGCATTGTGGGCCAGATTTGGATAACATGCAAAGTTGATTGACTTGCTCTCTTTAGTTCTTCCAAACAATTATCTGTTGCTGACTTAGTACAAGCACACTGGAATCTTTTAGTTGGATTCCTATATACCCTTTATGATGTTCCTCATGTATACAAGTCTTGAACAATCTTGACAAATCCTTGATGGCCCGAGTCGGCTCTGTAATAAGTAATGGGTGCTGGAGATGTCCAAGTTAAAAGGAACTCTGTGACACAAGACATTAATAGATTAACCCATGCAGACTTCAATCCTAATTAGGACCCGTTGATGAACTGAGATGGACGCTTACCACTACTGCGGAGTCCACTACTACCTCTGCTTGGATTACAAATAGGAAAGTACAAGCTGAGGTTCCTTAGGAAAACCTGGTGTGGTTCCCTTGGAATATCCCTAGGTGAGCATTTATACTGTGAATGGCTTGCCATGGGGGACTTTGAGAACGAGTGTTTTCTGTGTGCAGCAGGGGCTGAGACTCATAACCCTCTTTTCTCTGAATTCCATTACTATTCTCCAGTGTGAGCACATGCTAAACAAGTGTGGGATCAGTAGATTCCTAGGACATTCGTGGATTGGGCCATTGAACACAGCAAGGGGGGATCAGTTTCTGCTTCTGTGTATGAGAAAGCCCTTTCAGCTTCTGTTTACTACATATTGGGAGAAAGGAACTCTAGGCTCTTTCAAAAGCAGAGCCTTGATAACCTAGCTTTGAAGATTGAGTAGGATATACGATTTTTTATGGCCTATTGGAGGAAGGTGGCCCGCTTTGAACTGAATAAGAGAATTGGGGAAGCCTGGGGCATGCCTAGGAGCTTATGCAACAATGCATAGTAGGAGTCTTCTCTGGTATTGTGTTCTTATTCTTACTGTTGTCGGTGGTTTTGGTTCTATTTTCTTCTGCCTTTCTGTCCTCGTAAGCTTGGTCTAGGAATCTGGTTGTGTTGGTTCCTCTGTGTTTGTGGTTCCACGGCTCTCCCCATGACCTCTCTTTTTTTGGTTGCTTAACAAAAATTAACTTACCATAAAAATCATAAACAATAAACGATTCCAAAATAGTCAATGAAAATAAAGCACATTAATTGAGATCATTGAATCGATGATTACTACAAAAGAACCATTGGATTTGCAACCTATGGAAGAAGAGAAAGAAGAAGAGGAAAAGATCCCTAAAAAAGAAGTCTTTACATGTATTTGTAGTAGGAAACCATAAAAGCTAACCGGAGAAGGAAAGGTATCCATAGAGGTGATATGCAATAAAAACACAAAAACTCTAATTAAGTGCTTAATTATGCTAGGCCACTCATAAAGCGAAATACTATTTGCCAGTGCAAGGCAATGCTGGCTCATTTCAATTGGTCTTAATCTTTGGTCCTTTCTCCCCCCTTTTGGGCCATCTATAAGTGCTAAAACATCCTCCAAACAACTATCCTCTAGATTTTCTCTCTTGAGCTGTCAATTATCACAAGAGTTGCCATTTTATTTCATCCAACCCAAATTCACCTGTTAATGCAAAACCAATGGAAAATGGAAAATATAAACCTTAGAAGAATGAAAAACAGTCTAAGGATAGACATACTTGCACTTCTGGGCCCCTACACTGCTTGAGTGGCTTGATGGGGGACACATTACTAGCATTAATTTTTGTTGCTGTCTATTTCTCCATTTCATGGTCATGGTTGAGTGTTGCCTTGCTACTTCACTGTCGCTTCCTAGATTGCATTCTCGATTTGGTGTTTTCCTTTGATACTTGACTGATCGCATGAGCTTAGATTTTGTATTTCTCATGGCTATCTCTTGCATAAGCAACGACATGCTCTTAATAGTAGTGGTTGCCATCGACGTTTGGCCCCTCAAAGTCCCCCCATTTGGGTTTGATTCTTTTTGGTTTGCTTTGTAGAATGGTTCGTAGCTTCGTCGGATGGGCCTAGGTGGACTATTTTGCCCACTTATTTTTGGGTTGGGCCTGGGATGAACTTTTGTAGACCTATATGGTATTAGTTCTTTTGTTTCTATGTTCTATAAATGCATCCTTTTGGGGAACCCTAGATATCAACTACCCCCGTTCCACCTCGCCTCCTCTTCTCCCATCCTTTGATCTTGAACTCATTTCAGTGAAATCCATATCCCAATCTCTTCGTTTATGAGATTTTACATTGGTGTCTTGATCTTTACAGACAAGTTTTCTGAACTGATAGCTTTCCGGTGGTGATTCTTACTGAGTGTGCCTTGAATATCGTTGTCCAAAGCCATTAGATAGGTAGATATATATTGCTCTTAACATTCAATTTCTTAGTATGGTACTTGGTTTGTCACGGATCATGGTTTTTTAATATCTTTAATCAAAGACTTGTTTCTAGAATACGTTATTTCATTTTAACTAACAAATTATGGATTAGGCTAAAAGGTCGATACCATTCTCCCTCTTTTTGTCTCCCATACATGTATGCGGCTCTGAATTCATTATTTCTTAAATTCACATGTTCATTTAGCGAATCACTTTGGATATTGGGCAATGAATATCTTAGCTATCGACAGGATTGGAAGAAGATAACAGTCTTTTTTTTTTTTTTGAGATCATGTTTTCAATTGTGTTAATATGCACTAGATGATTTGGTCTTTAATTGGAGTTTCTCTCTCCATTGCATTTGGAGCTTATTAGCTATGAATGCTTTTTGATTATTTTATGTTCTTAAGCATAAGTTTGGTATGATTTTTATACTGCGACAGTAGCTCTTGGTTCATGCTTTTCCCTTCAAATAGGTGTTGAAATTAGATTGTCGGTGTGTAACAATGTTAGTTTTATTGATTGAGTTCACTGGGAGATGTATCTTTTGTGCATGTGTGAGTTTATGTGTATGCGTTCACTAGTTTTATTGATTGCCAAAAGGAAGTAGCAATTATCGGATTTTGTAGAGTCATTGGCACCTTCCTAACTTTCAATGGAGTTACCATTGTCATACTCATAACAAAGCTTTCTTAGATGTGTTTCGCAGCAATTATTACTTGCACAAAAGTTACTTTACAACCATAAATTTAAGTATCTATTGGTTTTTTCTCTCTTCAAGTCTTGTCCTTGTCCACAGGAATAACTGCAAGCGTAACGTAAGTGGTTCATTGAGGCTTCTAACTAGTTATCCCTAACTTTGCAACAATTTTGAATTCCTATTTAAACATTTAAGTATTTGATATAGCAACATGGTTGGTTTCATTGGCTTCTAAATTTGCTAGTTGTGTTTATCTTGGTAACTTTTAGCACGATTTGTAGACTTATGTTCATTTTTTTATGCCTGTCTGCTGAATATGTTATCAAAACTACACTTTTTGGACTTATACTATTTAGGTGTGTCGGATCTCGAGGCATAGAGAACACATTCCTGGTTAAAAACTATACTTGTATGAATTATTTATTGGATTGAACTGTTCCAAGTGAGTCCTTCGTGTAACCATCTTGATCTGTCAGCTTTCTACATTCCTATAGACTATCGTGATAAATGGTTTTCTAATCTTGACATGCAAAATGTTCCTACTTATAACTCCTTTTTATGTATCTTTACCTTTTCTTATTTGCTTCGTTTTCCGTTCTCATAGCGGCCTTAGCAAGCAAACGTGACTTTAAAGTGTTGCATAGGATACTTAAGCAAATGGAAGTTATAAAGCAGTCTCAGCAAAATTACTTCGATCATCTTCCTGACGACATTGTCCTCTTAATATTGAACAAGTTATGGGAGGCTAAATGGATTTGCAGATGCTCGATAGTATCCAAACGTTTTGCTTCCCTTATCTCTCACATCAACAATGTCTCTGTCAAGTCACCCCACTATGTTTCCACATGGTTAGAACCAGAAAAGGGGAGTACTTCTGTTTTCGACTATCTTGTTGGACTAAAAGACATTGTGTATTTGCATCTAGAGGAACGTTTTTTCGGAGAGGTGGGTTTGGAACCCTCATGGTTGCCCATTCTCAAATGGAAAATATGCGACTTCGATACCAATGTCAAAAGTTTCATTTTTGTAAAGGCATCTTGGCTCGAGAGAGTGGAACTACCACTGGCCAAAGATGAAAAAGACGAGGAAGCAGAAGAGGGAGAAGAAGAAGAAGAAGAAGAAGAAGAGGGAGAGGGAGAGGGAGAGGAAGAGGACGAGTATGTGCAGCTCCACCCAACTAACATAGCAG